>JAGFPH010005284.1:63540-78962 GCA_018207615.1 Philaenus spumarius
TATATAAAAACCTAGTTCGGACTATTACGAACATTTTAAAACAAAAAATTGCCAAATTGGTCCAGCAGTTCTCAATTGATGCGATTTCAAAGAAACAGCAATTCATTTTTATTATATAGAAGATTAAAAGTGAGTTAAATTATCTGACTATTACAATTTTGTAATGTAGATTCAAGAAATGGAAAGTATGTGATTATAAACTTAGAAAAGTAAGTTAATATAATTTTATATTTTGATACAATTATTATTGTTTCCACATGTTTAATGTTATTATAATAAAGGGGTAGAATTAATTATCACCTCAAAGCTAAGATGGTAAACACAGTTAAAAGTTTATTCATTGTAAATACATTCAATAAAAATAAAATGTTGGATCATCAGTCCAGGCCTAACCTAAATTTATTGTGTGTATGTTTAATTTATTTTACCTGCCTTAACGGCATCGTACACGCACAATTGTTTTGTGCACATTTATGGCACCGTACGTTTCGAATGATATAATTTTAATCTTTCAGTTGCCGTAGGATTTGAAGAAAAAGCGTGATGAACTTCGTTCCTGACGGGGGTCCCACGACCGCGAATTTTATTTGTTTTTATGGTCTGCTGTAGTGGCGGCTATTTTTGATGTTTATCCCATAAGAGCGTTGTTAAATTTAAAAACATTTATTTCGTTCATTTTTTATCATAAAACTGTTTGCAAGTTCTCGTTTTAAGCACAGTCACAATAAGCATCCGTTTTGCGTTTCACATTTCCTTAAATCCCGTTCATTTGTCACGTAATTGACATTTTTAAGTTCCAAGTTTGAACTTTTTTCCTTGCACAATAACGAATTTATAATTAAAAGTGAATCGCAAGCCGAATCCGCAATTTCATAAAGAATATTCAGTGGGTTTTTTTCAGCACTCAATTACAAAAGATGGATTTATAAAATGGTTTGAAATGAGGCAATGTCAAAGCGCTCAGCTGCAAGAAATTGCACTGCTTAGATAAGGGTTTATAGGGTGAAGGGCTGGAGTCGCCGGTTGTTTTTTTCTTTTAATGGAACAGACCCTTAATTCTTAAGGCTCGGCTCTCCACGTTCAAAACTACAATATTGGGTACCAATGTCAATGTTAAATAACCAAAACATTCCTTCACTATAAGCATATTTTTGTTCTGTTTTTGTTATAAAACGAAAGCTGTATTTTTTTTCTTAAAGTAAAATAGATTGTGGGTGTTGATTGCTAAGGATTTTTGCAATATCTCTTTTTGCAACTGAGTAAAAAATTTATAAAGTTTACTATTTTTTACTATCTATATCATACGTTTATGAAAACAATAAAACGGTTTCTGAAAATGTATTCAGCAATCAACGTCCGCATATGACAGTACTTCAAAATAAAACCAAATTTTTAAATTTATTCCACGAATTAACGGAAAAAAATGACTTATTCTGTAGCATTGCTCTTATGGGAATCAGATTCAATATGGCGGGCAGGGAAGCGCTCCCTTAATATCTTTCGATGTAGGAATTATATTCAACACAAGTTTTAGATACATATTTGGTACGACATCTTTCACCCGTGTACAAAAAACCTCAACGATGTTTCATATATTTTCAAAATGATGGCCGTTTAAAATTTGTAATGTAAAATATCTCAAAAACCGCTAAAATTACAAAAAAAAACATAAAAACCAATATTTCATTTTTTAATGACAAACATAACGTTGTTCTATTAATTCTGTAAGTTGAAAGGTAACCGAGTTATTGGCTAAAATCTAAAAATGTTGGATCTTTTTAGTTTTTAGCCGATAAAACGGTTATATTTTAGCTTAAAGAAATAACAAAAAATCCCCCGTTATATTCATTAAAAAAGTAAATTTTTTTGTAAAGCTAGTGGTTTTCGAAGTATTTTACATTCAACATTTTAAAACAGCCGCCATTTTGAAAATATATGAACAAACATTTTGGTTTTTGTGCACGGGTAAAAGATGTCATACCAAATATGAATCAAAATATTGATTCCAAAGATATTAAGGGTCGGCTCTAGCTGTCGGCCATGTTGGCTGACACTCCATAAGACCAATGTTAAATAAAAATCCAAATTTTTCCTTTATTTTTGATCGGAAAATTATAAACGATATGTCATTTTAAAGCTATGATCAATATGCATGCAAATGGCTTTTTAAAAATAAAGAAAAATATTTTGTTTAATATTTACTAGGGGCTCTGCCCCTGGACACTCCGCGTCCCAACCCCGGCTCGGCCTTCGGCCTCAGATGGCTGCTTCGCTTCGCTCGCAGGTGGAAAATTCGATAAAGAATCTCGTTAATCTTTGGCTCGTTTGTACATAGGTGACCGAGCATAAATCAGCTGTTTTATTTGGCAAAACTCATTAAACATTATCTCCATAAGATTAACATGGGAAATTTGAATAATTGTATACCGGAGCTCCTTCTCGGGTGAATAGCGGCTGAACGGATGATAATATATAAGACTTGACATATCTGTGAATGATTATGTTTAGTTTTTGATCCAAATTAGCTGTTTTGTATATAATAGGTTTGTAACAACCAATGTTTGAATTGAATTAAAATATAGTTAGCATTTTTCGTTGATTTTTGTTTGTGTTTGTTTTTAGTTTGTCAATGTAACCTCAAAAAGGTAATACTCTTCAAATTTTCTAAATAATGTTGCTATGGTAATGAAAGTAAACAAACATGATGTGTTGCTATTGCTTCGCTATTGCTTGATTTACCTAACCTAAAATTATACTCAGTTTTTGATCCAAATCAGTTGTTGATCAAAATCAGCTGTTGATCAAAATCAGCTGTTTTAAGCTTTTCATACGAACAGCTGTTTTTGTGCCCCTGATAAAATCAATAGAAATCTTTCTTCCATAAGATTAACATTGAAACTTTGAGAGCCACTGGGGAGTAGCCCTAATGTCCTAGGACTTTGGTAAATGGCCTAAAACCTTCCCAGGGTTAACCTGTGTTACTATGCAAAATTTAAAAGCAATCGGATGAACGGTATACGAACGCAAAGTGGACAAAGAACAAAAAAAAACCCCATAAGTAATACACACCAGAAATTTGCATTTGATTATAACATTTGTAAGGCGAAAGATACATGATTTGTAATGCTTGATGACATATCTGTGAATGATTACCTGCAATTAAAAAAAAAAAAATAAGGAAATCGGCCGGATATAATGGCCGTACTGACTGCCACAAGTTTTCATAAATTCTTTTAATATATAGACTAACAATTTAAAACATTGAATTTTAATATTTGTTTATGTTGTCACTATTAATTATAGCGAAAAACTACCAAGACATTCGCATGAGGAATTTCGTCCCCAAGATTTTGGTATTTTTTTAAAAACATTATTTGAACAATTGCGGGTTTTAAATGTATTTAGGTTGAGCAATGTCCGCGTAACCTACCGCCGCTATAGGGAGTCGCAGGTTGCTTTCTGTTTTACTAGAGCCGACCCTTAAGTATGTTGTTAAAAAATGGTGAATAACTGGAAAACGAAGCATATCCGTTAGGATTTACGTAAGCCTAGATAAGTAGGACTTAATGTTGCTTTTAAATAGTTTGTTTTTTAAATGATGTATTTCTGATGTGTATCTAATTAATCTGCTTGTGATTTTTCACGGGGGCTTACTAGTTTTGTATTATTTGCTAGTTTTCACCTGCTGAATAACACGGTAAAGTTTGGTAGACTGGTGGCGAGACACCCTGTGTAGGCCATACAACCTACATACACACAAACTATTGGTCGTACCGAATAACAAATGTTAAGTTATACTTTTATTTGTACGATGATTGTACAATGATGCGCGTGTAGATCAAAGCCTCGCGTGACAATAAAACGTTTACAACTTGTGAAAACCCAATTAAAACACAATTATCCATAATCACGTCTGCTTATGGACGACCTTGAAGCGTAATTAATTATAAGGATATGTCGCATTGGGTAAAATCAGAAAGTGGTTTAAGGAAGGTCGGCGGAACACCTGCGCCGGCGCAGACCGAGTGACCTTTGCGCTTCTGACCCTGAAACCAAAACCACTGTCTGGGCACTGCGACCGGTGGTTTAATGTCGTCGTAAAATCTGTACCGAGTTTGTTTGTCTTTGTAAGGAGAAGAGCAAGTGTCCGGCGCTGCGAGACGAAATTTATCTTGTTCGTAGCCTGTGGAATCCTAAGGTGTTGTTGGAGTAAGGAGAATGGGGACCAGCAGCGCCCGTACTACCTGGACCACTAAAAGTGCCCGGAATATTATTGGGGCGAATAAACAACGCTCGTTTTAGCAGTGTAGGGCAACGCCAATAAAAGTATAAAATAAAAACTGCGTTTCCTTCAAAATGTCTACTTTTTAACATGAAGGATAATAGTTTAATATGTGTAATAATTGGTTTGTTCAACCCGGCATACTATACCAACACAGTAAACACAGCAATATTGTATGTACATTTGCTGTCATTACCTTTAACTTAACTGTTATCCTTCATCCGATTGTTTTGGCAGTTACACCACCCAATAGGGAATCAAAAGGGCTACAAAAAAGGTATCTTCACATTTTTCGTTAAAATGTTCGGTTTTTGAGTTATTTAGGTTTGAAATTTTCAAACAGCCGCCATTTTTAAACGCAAGATTCGATAGTATCGATTATTTTTCGTAAGATATATCATAGTTAGGTTAAGCTTCATGCCAAGCTTGAACTCAATTAGTCGAACCGTTCTCTAGATATGAATTATTTTGCACAAAAAACAAAATGGCGGATATCTGGAAAACGAAGAGTTTTCGGTCCTATGTTTATATAAACTTTTTTTGTTATTTTCACCTGAAGAACAAGTCCTGAGAGTTTCTCCGTTTCTTCGTGGGACACCCTGTATATGTGTGTTCGCACTCTTAACGGCCGCATATTACGTCCGATTTGGTCCAAATTTAGTACACGTAATGGTTTTCTAAGTTCGTCATCCAAAAATCCAACAACAGGGGGCTCGTTTTTTGACCAGAGGTAACTATTTTTTACTTTCTCCACTCTATACGTAGTATATGGAGAAAGTATTGTTTCCGTCCAAATTTTCGAATTTAAATTTTTAGTGGAAATATCTGTTTTGGTGCTCCCTGAACCCCCAAAAATTGTTTAATGGAATTATCTGTGTTGGTGCTCCCTGAACCCAAAAATATTTTAGTGGAATTATCTGTGTTGGTGCTCCCTGAATCCAAAAAAGTAGTTTTTGGTGATGTCTGTCCGTGTGTCTGTGTGTCTGTAAGGATGTGTACAGAGCTGGAGACCATACCAACTGTCCGATTTTGATGAAATTTCGTATGCAGGTGTAGTTCTGGAATATCTCCATGCTTTTTTCATTTTTTCAAATATCTGATTTTTAAGGGGTTTTACCCCCCAAAAATGGTCTAAAAACGAGAAAAATCTAAATTTCTCAAAAACGGCTCTAACGATTGTGATCAAATTTGGCTTATTTGTAGCCCTTAATGTACCCAACCTTATGCAAAAAACCGAATATTTCTAAAAATTCTCATTTAGGTAATAATAATAACAACTGATTTTTGGGGTTTTTTTGGCCAAAAAGTTTTTTTTCAAAATTTTTAAAAACCTTTTTTCGTGCATCTATACAGGCCTAATTGACATGTTTGGTGCAAATTTGTTCGAAATCGATCGAATAGTTTAAATAATAATAATATAATATGGATGTGTGTTACATGCATCTAATATTTTACATGGTAACATTTTCCTACTTTTGCAATTCTAAATAACCACCTCCTATGCTACTCTTGGGAAGGTATAAAGTTTCAACTGGGAGAAAGTATGTGGCAGTTATCTGGTGCCGTTTATTAGATTTTTCGTACTAGATAGAAACTTTCTTGGGTGTTTATTAAAAAAATGTATATACGACATTATTCTGCACATATTGTTTTTTTACACGACTTTATAGCCAGTCTCGTTCGCCCAAAATCGATTAAAACGGAAAATAGCATAAAAGTACCCGCTTCAGATCCTCGATAGCAGGCCGACGGCCGAGTTTGTACGTTGCGAGCGAAGCGAAGCAGTCCATAACCCCAGGCTTCAAGGACGAGGTGGAAACTCGCAAAGCCAGTTTACCGCTGCTAGTGGAGCGAAGGAGAGCTTGAGTCGAAGCTGAAAGGTTAGGTGCAAACAAATTCTACTAATATATTTCATACATACAGGCAGCTATTCAGCGCCTTCGTGAGTAGAATAATTTACCAAATAGTTGTTTAAAACCTAAAAACATATAAACTTAATTTTGGAAACTTGCTCAACTCACGTCAGCGGTTTAGCTGCGTGAATGAATTATTTATAGCTTAAATTAAACTTCGTATTTGTAATGCAGGGCCTATCTATTTAAGGTACACTCTACTTAGTTGAAATGGGTCAAACCCGGCAGGTTGACGTTTGTTAAAATGTACTGTGTTTGGGCAAATTCTGTTTATGAAATTTTCAAACGGCCGCCATTTTTAAACGCATTATTGGATATAATCGTTTATTTTTCTTACGATAGATCATTGATAGTTTAAACTTCATGTCAAGTTTAAACTCAATCGGTCCAACCGATGTCTAGATATGAATTATTTTGTAAAAGACACGTATAGACAGACGAAAAAGTAACTGCAGACCCATGTTTATATAGTGAAATATGTTTGTTTCGATCCCACGAACAAATCCACATAAGGGGAACAGAGAGTTCGGGGACACTTTGTATAGTTACTAGTATATTTATTTAAGACTAGGGGAAACCCTTGCGTTCTCCGCACGCCAATCCAGTTGGAACCTTCTATACACATAATCATGTTATGTTATCTTTATAATAAAGGTATAGGATTAATAATAACCCAAAAGCTAAGGTGGTTAAATGTTCAAATCAAATTATTTCGTATATTTTATAACAGCAGTTATAATAAAGGTTAAAAGAACTAGCAAGGCTCAGGTCTACCCAATAATAAAATCCTAACCTTAAAGTTAGAAATACAAATAATTGTTTCATAGTTTGAAATCAGCTGTTAATGGAAATATTGGAGCAAACGGCTTTTTTGTCTGTTATTTTATTAAATTACTTGTTATGTTAATAAAGGTAAATACATGTGTTGGTTTAATAGTCTAGGATTAACCTAAGATTTTTTCCGACTAAATTTACAAATATTGAAATAAAAAACGTTTTTATCAAAATGAATTATAGACTATGTTACTCAGGGATAGTGTAGCTTTTTATTAGTAAAACTATTTTTTCAATCGGTTCAGTAGTTCCAGAGATTAAGCCTACCCCCTACATACAAAGAAACAAAAAATTTTACCTCTTTATAATATTAGTATAGATTGGCGACCAATTTATTATTCATTCCTTTTTTAAAGAAAAAGTTTTTTCTTGGCGTTCGTGTTTTTTTTTTAACACGAATTGTTTTGTTTTTTATACAGGCCTACTACAAAAAACGGCGAAGTAAGCAAAACTACAAAATTGCGTTGAGTTATAAATACATTCTTGTCAACTATTTTGAATTAACACATATTATTCTACGTCAGGTCTACGCGTAACACTTTTAAAAATGTATTTCAATGGGTAATTTTTAGAAATAGCGAACCTAAACTGTTGACAAGTCAGATCGTTAGAGACTTTTGCTTTGCTAAACATCACACATCACACGCTTGCTTTTCGCAAACATCGGTATTTAGGTCACACGACATAGCAAAACTTTACGTGCTTATTGCGCATGCGTATTGTAATTGCATCACATTGGACGCGACGCGACGCGCGAGCATCTAATCGCAACGGAACCGGAAATGGAACGACCACTTGTACAGGAAATGACCGATACGAGCCAGCTAATCACGTTTCTCCATTGATTAAGTTATCAAGTCTCGAAGTTAAAATATGGAGCTACTAGCTGACCCGGCAATGCTTCGCTATTGCATAATTATTTTGGTGAAATAAATGCGACAAATGATCGTGATTTAGTAACTTTGACCCCCAAACCCCCCCTAAGATTTCTATTTTTTTTTAAACCCTTTTTTAGTGAGCTCCTATTGCCCTAGAGGAAGCTACATACCAAATTTCGTTCTAATCCGTTCAGTAGTTTTTGAGAAATCTTGATTTGGTCAATTTGACCCCCATAAACCCCCCTAAAATTTCAAATATTTTGAAAACCTTTCTTAGTTAGCACCTATGGCCCTATACCAAATTTCGTTCCAATCCGTTCGGTAGTTTTGGAGAAATCTAGATTTTGTAGTTACTTTGATCCCCAAACCCCCCTAAAATTTCGAATTTTTTCAAACCCTTTCTTAGCGAGCGCCTATGGCCTTAAAGGAAGCTACATACCAAATTTCATTCCAATCTGTTCGGTAATTTTGGAGAAATCGTGATTTAGTAATTTTTACCCCCCCAAACCCCAATAAAATTTCTAATTTTTAAAACCCTTTTTTAGTGATCATTTATGGCCCTAGAGTAAACTACATACCAAATTTAATTCCAATCCGTTCGGTAGTTTTGAAGAAATCGTGATTTAATAACTTTGATCCCCTTAAACCCCCTCTAAAATTTCGAATTTTTTCAAACCCTTTCTTAGTAAGCACCTATGGCCCCAGAGGAAGCTACATACCACATTTCATTCCAATCCGTTCGGTAGTTTTGAAGAAATCGTTTTTTAATAACTTTGATCCCCCCAAACACCCCCTAAAATTTTGAATTTTTTCAACCCCTTTCTTAGTGAGCACCTATGGCCCTAGAGGAAGCTACATACCAAATTTCATTTCAATCCGTTCGGTAGTTTTTGAGAAATCGTGATGAGTGAGTCAGTGGTATTTCGCTTTTATATACAGGGTGTAACAGGAAGAAACGGAAAGAATTTCAGAACGTGTTCTACTGGTGAAAATAATGAAAAAAGTTCATATAAACATAGGTCCGCAAACGCTTCGTTTTCCAGATATCCGCCATTTTGTTTTTTGTACAAAATAATTCATATCTAGAGAACGGTTTGACTGATTGAGTTCAAACTTGGCATGAAGTTTAACCTAGCAGTGATATACCTCAAGAAAAATAAACGATTAAATCCAATCATGCGTTTCAAAATGGCGGCGGTTTGAAAATTTCAAACCTAAATTACTCCAAAACTGTACATTTTAACGAAAAATGTCAAGACACCTTTTTTGTAGCCCTTTTTATTCCCTATATGATAGTTTAGCTGTCAAAACAATCGGATGAAGGATAACAGTTAAGTTATGTGTACTAATTGGTTTGTTCAACCCGGCATCCTATACCAACACAGTAAATACTACAATATTGTATGGACATTTGTTGTCATTACCCTTTAACTTAGCTATTATCCTTCATCCGATTGTTTTGATAGTTAGACCATCCGATAGGAAATCAAAAGGGCTACAAAAAAGGTGTCTTGACATTTTTCGTTAAAATGTACAGTTTTGGAGTAATTTAGGTTTGAAATTTTCAAACCGCCGCCATTTTGAAACGCATGATTGGATTTAATCGTTTATTTTTCTTGAAGTATATCACTGTTAGGTTAAACTTCATGCCAAGATTGAACTCAACCAGTTAAACCGTTCTCTAGATATGAATTATTTTGTACAAAAAACAAAATGGCGGATATCTGGAAAACGAAGCGTTCGCGGACCTATGTTTATACGAACTTTTTTCATTATTTTCACCAGTAGAACACGTCCTGCAATTCTTTCCGTTTCTTCCTGATACACCCTGTATACGTATAGATAGATAATTTAGTTCTACTCAAGCTTTCTGCTGAATATGATCAGTAATTAGCCACAGATGGGTTTGATTTGCGACGTGGTGTCACCTTCTTCAAAGAAACTTTTAGAATGGCCTAGCCAAATGGTTATTAGTTCCATTAAAAAGATGAGCTATGCGGTGACTCTTATGGCCAGACCTTAGGTCGGGAGTAGTAAATGAGCACCGATCACGGTCCCCAGAACACGTATTGGGGTGTCATTAGAACATTTTATGTATATATTACAGGAAAAGTAGATTCTCCAGTAAGAGTGGACTCTGCCTAGGCAAAGTCGGCTCTTCTGATCTTTTCAGTAAAAGTTGATTAAAAGAGAAAAGTGATGAATTTTGATTAACATAGTCATAGTTGACCATAGCTAGGGTAAGTATACTCTTACTGACTTGAGTTAGTAAAAGTTGACTTTATAAAAACAAATAAAATAAATGGTATCAGGAAACTGATACATACTTTCTCCCTCATTATAGGAACTTAATTTGTTATTTTTATGAGTAATTTTCCCATAAAAATCCATAAAATAACGGAAAACCCAAATTTTCTCAAAAACAGCTAGAACGATTTTGATTAAAATTTCATTGTTCATAGTAGTTTAGGTCCCTAATAAACTATAAAATTTTAATCAAAATCGTTAGAGCCGTTTTTGAGAAAAGGTGATTTTTCCGTTATTTTATGGGGAAATTACCTTTAAAAATAAAAATTTACAAAAATGAAAAAAACGTCTGGAGATACCGTGAATTAGTACCTCCATACCAAATTTCATCAAAATCGGACGACTGGTTTAGGCTCTAGTTCTGATAACATCCACACAGACACACAAACAGACATCACTCCGAAAACCACTTTTTCAGGTTCAGGGGGACCCAAAACGGATATTTCCACCAAAAACTCAAACTCGAAAATTTTGACGAATACAATACTTTCTCCTTATACTATGGTATAGGGGGAGAAAGTAAAAACAAAACTTTATAATACAAATCCAGATAAAACATATTTATCATTTATTACAGCAAGGTAAAGATTTGTAACACTTTGAGTTACGGAGCACATCTTTCTTCTTACAAATGCAATTTTTGGATTTGCACTTAGTGTTGCAAGAGCATTGGAAAAATCCTTGTCCACTTCGAAGTGATTGTGAAGTTGCAACAGTCCTCACAGCTATTGTTTTATCTATAGGTTTATTTATCCATCAGCTATTGTTTAACCTTAACCTAACCTTACCTAAATCCTTGGTCACTATTGCACTACAACAAATAGACGAGTAATGGCGACTGATTGGCGGGGATAATTAAAAGAAAGACATGCGCGCGCAGTTACATGTGGAGAGCAACATCTCTGAATCAACTTTTACTAAACCACAGCAGGCATAGTTAACTCTTCCTAGGAAAAGTTGATCTGTTTATTTTCAATCAACTTTTACTAAACCACAGCAGGCATAGTTAACTCTTGCTAGGAAAAGTTGATCTGTTTATTTTCAATCAACTTTTACTAAACCACAGCAGGCATAGTTAACTCTTCCTAGGAAAAGTTGATCTGTTTATTTTCAATCAACTTTTACTGAAGCACAGCAGGCCTAGTTAACTCTTCCTAGGAAAAGTCGGTCTGTTTATTTTCAATCAACTTTTACTGATACTTTTAGTAAGAGTTTACTTTTCCTAGGCATAGTCAACTCTCCCTAACAATCTGCTTTTCCTGTAACATATATATGTGTTCGCACTCTAACGGCCGCATTTAAGTCCGATTCGGTCCAAATTTAGTGTACACGTTGGTTTGTTTTCAAAGTCGCTCGAACGAGTTCGTTAGCCAAAAATACAACAATTGGAAGTACGTTTTTTGTCAGATAGCAAACAAATTTGGAGATTTTTCGTACTAATATGAAACTTGTTCAGGGTTTTATATAAAACAAATAAATTAGGAGAATATTCTGCACATTTTGTTTTCTTAAACGACCTTATAGCCCCTCCGGTTCCCCCAAAATCGATCATACTGTAAGATACCGTAAAAGTATCCGGTTAAAATCCAAGAGGGGGGTTTACCTTGAGGGCAGCTTCTGATCCGACGGCCGGGTTTGTCGTGAATCGAATTTGTCCGCTGCGAGCGAAGCAAAGTATCCATAATCGGAGGAAGAAAGGTCAAGTTGCAAAATCGAAAGTGAGTTTTCCGCTGCGAGCGGTACGAAGATGCGCGTGAGTCGGGCCGAGGCCGAGGTGCAAATTCCACTAATATATTTCGTACACGTAGGCAGCTATTCAGCGCTTTCGTAATTAGGTCAATTTCCCAAATGGTTGGTTAAAACCCTAAAACATAATAAATAATTTAATTTTGGAATTACGTTTAAGTCAGCGGTCCAGGTGCGTGATCAACAGGAAAGATGAGCTATTGCAGTGCCCCTATAGTGAGACCTAAGGCCGGGAGTAGTAAATGAGCACCAATCATGGTCCCCAGAACACGTTTTGAGGAGGCTATCTTTAAAATGTTATATATATAATATGTGTTGCACTCTAGCGGCCGTATTTTAAGTCCGACTTGGTCGAAATTTGGTGCACACGTTGGTTGTCGAAGTCGCTCGGACGAGTTCGTTAGCCCAAAAAAATCCAACAACTGGATGCACGTTTTTTGACCGAAAGTAACTATTTTTTTTAGATTTTCATCTAGTAGGGTTTATCTAAAAACATTTTTCACTTTCTCCCCCTATACCATAGTATATAGAGAAAGTATTGTATTCCTAAACATTTTCGAGTTTGAGTTTTTGGTGGAAATATCCGTTTTGGGTCCCCCTGAACCTAAAAAAGTGGTTTTCGGAGTGATGAGTGTGTGTGTGTAAATGTTATCAGACCTAGAGCCTAAACCAGTCGTCCGATTTTGATGAAATTTGGTATGGAGGTACTAATCCACGGTATCTCCAGGCGTGTTTTTCATTTTTGTGAATTTTTTATTTTTAAGGGTAATTTTCCCATAAAAACCCTTAAAATAACGGAAAATCAACTTTTCTCAAAAACGGCTCCAATTATTTTGATTAAAATTTTATAGTTTATTAGGGACCTAAAGTACGATTTTAATCAAAATCGTTCGAGCCATTTTTGAGAGAAGTTGGTTTTCCCGTTATTTTATGGATTTTTATGGGAAAATTACTCTGCTATCATTAAAAAAAACAATAATACGAAATTTATGTTTCTTTCATATACTTTTGGCTGCATGAAATAATATTTTTTATTAAGTTCCTATAATGAGGGGGAAAGTATGTGTCGGTTTCCTGATACCGTTTATTTAAATTTTATTATTTTAATCTACAATCAGTCAACAGACTATAATTACATTAGCTAAAGAGAAAATGGCGTTATGAAGATAGAAGAGCCACCGCCCTTCCTAGTCAGACAGCATGTCCTTCCGCTTCAGTCTTCTGACGGAACATGGAGTTAACAACAGCCTGGCAAGAGGGTTAGGATGACTCGAAAGGCGCTTCATGTAACTCCTACTTCGACGAACAATTTCCTCTTGGATCGTTGGCAAATCCAGATAGTTATGGATCGCAGCGATACGAGTATGCCATGGTGGATTGAAAATAACTCTTAGAATTTTAGTCTAAAAACATAAACGTAGAATATTATTCTGCGCATTTTGGTTTTTACACGACCTTATAGCTCGCTTGGTTCCCCCAAAATCAATCAAAACGTAAAATATCAAGTACGTGGTTCAAATCCAAGTGGTTCCATGTTCCGATCTGAGGCCGATGGGGCTTGTACGCTGCGAGCGAAGCGAAGCAGATAATGACCCGTGGCCGCAAGGTCCAAGTGTGAACTTGCTTTCCGCTGCGACTGGAACGAGCAGCGCGCGAGCCTTGATTGGAGGCCTAGGTGCAAAAAAATTTTACAAATATATTCAGCACCTTCGTGAGTAGACCAATTTCCAAAACGGTTAGTTGGAACCCTGAAACATGTAAACTTAATTTTGGAATTCGTTCAACTCACGTCAGTTGTTTGGAATTATTTCATCTTTGGTTGGTTTCTTCAAAGGATTTCCCATTAGTAACCTCAAGGATCAATAAAGCCGGGACAGGTTATCCATGAATGGCAGTGCAGCAGGAATCATATCACACATTACGACAAACCTCATCAGCCCTGGCCGGAAGAGATACCGGGTAAATGACGGCGCATGCTCCGTTAAACACGACTTACTGTGTAACAAGTCCGCTTCCGTTCCGCCAGGGGTAATTAGTCCGACGGGAAACAATGGGTAAATCTGCCGGAGGAAATGACGGGATGGGTGAACCTCCATTCATCAGAACCTTCACGCTCCGTGGTCTGCCCATTGAATGGGAGCTCGGAATTAGTAAGGAGCCGTGAAATCAAACTGCAATACCTCATTACCTTTGCCAGACATGTGGTGTCCCCAAGTGTCCAAGTTGTAAAGAGTACGTTTAGTATTAAACCTTTTATCCTTGTCATGTGATGACTCCAACTTATTAGCGAATTACCATAAGAAAGATGAGCTATTGCAGTGGCTCTTATGGTGAGACAAAAGGTCTTGAGTGACTGTGAACACCTAACATAGTCCCTAGAACACGTTTTGGGTTGTTATTACAAATTTTATATAAAGGATGGTCCAATAAAACCTAACGGTTTTCAAAATAAAATAATTCGACCACGCAGCTGAACCGCTGACGTGGGTTGAACGAATTTCCAAAATTAAATTTATATATGTTTTTGGGTTTCAAACAACTATTTGGGAAATTGATCTACTCACGAAGATGCCGTCAGCACGTACCAAATATATTGCCATCGGTCACCACGGTGAGAGCCGTGGATTTAATTCTGGTACTTTTACGGTATTTTAAGTTTTGATTGTTTTCGGGGAAACCGGATGGGCTATAAGGTCGCGTAAAAAACAAAATGTGCAGAATTATTTTGTATGTCTATTTTGTTAAATAAAACTTCAAAAACGTTTATTCTGGTACGAAAAATCTCACAAAATTATTACTTCCGGTCAAAAATGTGGTCTGCTTCCGGTCAATTTTTTCGGCTGACGAACTAGTCCAAACTACTTACAAAACCGACCTGTGTACTAAATTTGGACCGAATCGAACATAAAATGCGTCCGTTAGAGTGCCATTATATACACGATACTTCCGGTCAAAAATGTGGTCTACTTCCGGTCAATTTTTTTTGGCTAACGAACCCGTCCAAGCGTCTTAGAAAACCAACCTGTGTACCAAATTTGCACCAAATCGGACGTAAAATGCGTCCGTTAGAGTGCGCACACGTATATACATAAAATTACTTCCGGTCAAAAATTTGGTCTACTTCCAAACAATTGTTTTTGCTAACCTACCAGTTCAAGCGACTTAGAAACCCAATGTGTGTACCAAATTTGGTCCAAATCGGACGTAAAATGCGTCCGTTAGAGTGCGCACACATACATACATAAATATATACTTATATATATATATATATATGATTTTTAATGACACACCAAAAAGTGGTCTGGGGACCATGATCGGTGCTCATTTGCTACTCCCGACCTTGGGTCTTACCATAAGGGCTACTGCAATAGCTCATCTTTCCTATGGAAATTCGCTAATAACGTTATAGGAAATAATACTAGGGGCTCTGCCCCTGGACGCTCCGCGTCCCAACCCCGGCTC
>JAGFPH010005284.1:88513-100027 GCA_018207615.1 Philaenus spumarius
TATATATGTGTGCGCACTCTAACGGACGCATTTTACGTCCGATTTGGTCCAAATGTGTCACACACGTTGGCTGTCTAAGTCACTTGGACGAGTTGGTTAGCCAAAAAATAAATGACCGGAAGTAGACCACATTTTTGACCGGAAGTACCATGTTTATAGGTGTGCGCACTCTGACGCATTATCACGTCCGATTTGGTCCAAATTTGGTAAACAGGTTGGTTTTCTAAGTCGCTTGGACGAGTCCGTTAGCCAACAAAAATTAACCGGAAGTAGACCAAATTTTTGGCCAGAAGTAAATTTTTTTTTGAGATTTTTCATGCTAGAATTAAATGTTTTTGACGTTTTATTGAAGTTTTTTAAACAAAATAGACATACGAAATAATTCTGCACATTATGTTTTTTTACGCGACCTTATAGCCCATCTGGTTCCCCCAAAAACAATCAAAACGTAAAATTCCGGAGAAGTACCAGAATTAAATCCACGGCTTTTACCGTGGTGACCGATGGCAATATATTTGGTACATGCTGGCAGCACCTTCGTGAGTAGATCAATTTCCCAAAGAGTTGTTTGAAACCCAAAAACATATATAAATTTAATTTTGGAAATTCGCTCACTCACGCTGCGTGGGTTCAGCTGCGTGGTCGTATTATTTTTCTTGAGATATATCATCGTTAGATTAAACTTCATGCAAAGTTTGAACTCAATCAGTTTAAACCGTTCTCTAGATATGAATTATTTTGTACAACAAACAAAATGGCGGATATATGGAAAAGGAAGCGTTTTCGGGACTATTTTTATATGTACTTGTTTCTTCCTTTTTGTATGAGGAATCATATCCCAAAGTCGTGAAAGGTTTTTTTACATCCTGTATATAGATCACAGACAGACACTTCAATTTTATTTATTCGTATAGATTTATACTTCGGCCTCAGATGGCTGCTTCGCTTCGCTCGTAGTTGTAAAATTCGCTAAAGAATCTCGTTAATCTTTGGCTCGTTTGTACATAGGTTTGTAAAATTATGAAACCAGGCTTAAATATATTAACAGTAATTACAAGGTTAACTATAACCTCAAATACATGATTTAGAAACGTAAGAGGCTTTCATTACAATTTTAGTCCTAGTTCTACTATCTTCTGTCAACTAAAGTTTTGAAACCAGGCCTAAATATAGTAAAAATTATTGCAGGATTAACATAACCTCAATACTATATTTCAGAAATGAGCCAGGCCTATATAATACAAAATTGACTATTAGAATTTATCCATCTTTACCTTTTTTCTTTGACAAAATAAATTGTTAAATAAGGCCCAATTTATTCTAATTCCAACGTGCTAAAACAGTATAAATTAGCTTGTTTTTTTAACAGTAATTAAAAACTATCCAATGAACAGCTGATAAAAACAGTCTAAATTGGCTTGTTTATAAACAGCTGTTTTGATCACTTTATTTACTATTTCGTTGTTATTTTGTAATCAACATGGCAACCCATAAGACCCAATGTTAAAATTTTTGAACTTTTAAATTAAATTTTCTAAAAAAAATGCGTTTTTACACGAAATACAACTATATGGGTGTACCTAAAAATCAAAACTACACCTAATTACAAAATTTCTTTGAATTCGTTAGAGCCGTTTTCGAGATCCGCGTCAGATACAAAGATCCAAGATTTGCTCATTTAAAGTAATAGGATAGGATAAATCAATGATATATTTAAATTAATTAAACATTGTTATTATTATTCGAAAACTATTAGGAACAAAGAATTATTGCCTCAGTATCACAGAGTTGTAACTCTGAAGATTGATTTCGGTCACAGATCGGACACCATTCATCACCTCTCCCCTCCTCCGGCCATGAAGACCCAACAATACTTCATGTATCAGGACAAGGCCGCTCTCTTCGCTGGCTGACCTTGTATCGTGCAGGTGTTGAGTTGCTTTTTGTGTACACTTTTTGTTTACAAGAATTTCTCAAACAAAACCTCCTTCGATCGCGGCCATTTTATCTCCTAATTTAGTCGCGCTGCAATGGGTAATTACACGTTAACTGGATTTGATTCGAGTGGCTAAAGTTCGCGAATCCTTTGTGGAATGAGATTATGTTTGTTGAATGTTGGGTGGTACTGTCTGTCCTAATTTGTAAATTACGTGTACTGACCAGGCCTACTATATCCAGAATTCAATAAAATAGCACCAACTTAATATGCCTTCGCCCTACAACGATTATAAATAACTGGTAAGCTCCCACTGGCAGATTAATCAGATACACACAGAAATACATCATTACAAAAACACTATTTAAAAACAACGAGCCTACCTAATTATGCTGAGGGATTTTTAACTCGGTAAATGTATACAATTAAAAGAATAAAATTGCTGGCCTATTTGTTAAAATTTTGTACTTATATATACGTAACTAGCTGACCCGTACGGCATTGCCCGTGGTGGTTGGTGTTTTCAGTCTTTTTAACGTAATTGTATTCTTTTAAAGTGTTCAGTCATTGAGTGGTATTTGGCTTTTATATATATAGATCTTAAATAATAAAAGCACTATTGTCATAATAATAAAAGATCTGAAATTATGATTTTAGTAAATTTGATCCCTCCAAACCATTTCGAAATTTTTCATACCCTTTCTTAGTGAGCACCTATGGCCCTAGAGGAAGCTACATACCAAATTTCATTTCAATCCGTTCGGAAGTTTTGAAGAAATCGTGATTTAATAACTTTGATCACCCCAAACCCCAACTAAAATTTCGAATTTTGTGAAACCCTTTCTTACCGAGCGCCTGTGGCCCTAGAGGAAGGTACATACCAAATTTCATTCCAATCTGTTCGGTAATTTTGGAGAAATCGTGATTTAGTAATTTTTACCCCCCAAACCACCCTAAAATTTCCAATTTTTTCAAACCCTTTCTTAGTGAGCACCTATGGTCCTAGAGGAAGCTACATATCAAATTTCATTTCAATCCGTTCGGTAGTTTTTGAGGAATCGTGATGAGTGAGTGAGTGAGTGAGTAGTATTTCTCTTTTATATATATAGATTATGTACTTAAGAAAGATACAAATATTATATTTTAATTGCTTTTTATTTCATATTGATAGATCAAATGATTTAGAAGTTATTATTATTATAGTTAGGAAATAAATGTCGAATTTGTTCTTGTGTTATACGAGGATGTACGAATGTTTCCGAAGTTAAACGAATATGTATGTCTTATTTAAACTTGTATAAACGAGTATATTAATAATAAAAGGTAGTATTTATATACAGTTTATAACCTAAAAGCAAATCTTATAACGTATCTATCTATACTAATATTATAACGAGGTAAAGTTTGTTTTTTTGTTTGTTTGTTTGTTTGTTTGAATGTAGGAGGTAATCTCTGGCACTACTGAACCGAATGAAAAAATAGTTTTACTAATAAAAAGCTACACTATCCCTGAGTAACATAGGCTATAATTCATTTCGGTAAAAACCTTTTATTGTTTCAATATTTGTAAATTTAGTCGGAAAAAATCTTAGGTTAGGCCTAGAATGATACAACAACACATGTATTTACATTTATTACCACAGCAACCAATTGAATAAAATAACAGATAATATAGCTTCAATATTTCCATTAACAGCTGATTTCAAAATTTGAAGCAATTATTTTTGTATTTCTAGCTTTTAGGTTAGGGTTTTAAAAGTGTAGACCTGAGCCTTGCTGGTTCTTTTAACCATTATTAACTGCTGTTATAAAATATAAGAAATAATTTGGTTTGAACATTTAACATTATTTACCATCTTAATTTTGAGGTTATTAATAATACTACACCTTTATTATACATAAAACATAACATATGTTTTTAGAAGGTTCCATTGGGGGTTGGCGTGCGGAGCACACAGGGGTCTCCCCTAGTTAGTTCTATATTACTTCTACATTAGTTCTATAACCCATATTAAAAAAAAACCAACTTCACAAGAAATAGTAATGGTTGAATTTGTAAACATAACCCAAAGTTTAATCTACGCTGGGGTTGTTTAAGCATACAGATGATGGGTGAAATCAGGTGTTATATTATTCCCTATATGTTACTCACGTACGTATACTCGCTTTTATAAGAGTTGATTTGATCACGCACTCGAACAGCTGACGTAAGTTTAGCGAATTTCCGAAATTAAGTTTAAACGGTTTTGGGTTTCGACCAACAATTTTGGGGAATGGTGTAGCTACTCAAGAAGGCTGCCCACGTGTACGAAATATATTAGTAGAATTTGTTTGTACCTAAGCTTCGTTCAACTCGCGCGCCGCTTCGTTCAACACGCTTTGCGAGTTTTCACTTCGTCCTTGAGGCCTCTGTTTATGGACTGCTTCGCTTCGCTCGCATCGTACAAACTCGTACCGTTAGGCCTCGGATCAGAAGATGCCCTCCACAATAAAATCCCCCGCGTTGATTTGAACCGGGTACTTTTACGGTATTTTACGTTTTGATCGATTTTAGGGGAACCAAGCGAGCTATAAGGTCGTGTAAAATAACAAAACGTGCAGAATAATATATTACATTTTTAACTTCCCGCTACCAATAAAGGGAAGTTATTGATTTCGGTCCGATTTTCGAAAGTCGAGTTTTCATTAAATCTCCACGTTTTGAGGTCCCAGGAAGCCATTCTGACTATTCCCGCCGAGGTGTCCGACCGTGTGTGTGTGTGTGTGTGTGTGTGTGTGTGTGTGTGTGGATGTATGTGTGTAAATAAATTTTTGTCGTACAGTTTCTCAAAAACGAATCAACCGATTGAATTCTACGACATGTCATTCGAAAGGGTGTATCAAAACTTAGATCTGATTAGATTTGAGAGTTAATCCATCGAGCCAATCCGAAGAAATTTAAAAAAATAACCTAAATTTTTTTTGGAATTTTTATGTTTTTTAAAAATAACTTTAAAGCGTGCGAAAAAATCATAATAAAACCATGTATACATTTTTTTGTGCTTAAAAAACTACGTCGACTGCTTTTTTGAAAATGAAAATCGGACGACGCATTCAAAAGTTATCGTTGTTTAAAAATTCACAAATTTTCGTTTTTTGGTATTTTTTGGTATTTTTTTAACATATCTTCCAGATTTCTCAACCAATCAATATAAACCTGTACATTTTCTTTTTGTGCTTTAAAAGCTGCATAGAATGCTTTTTTAAAAATGAAAATCGAACGACGCATTCAAAAGTTATCGTTGTTTAAAAATTCACAAATTTTAGTTTTTTGGTATTTTAACAAAAAAACTCATTTTTAAGCGTTTACAATTCAAACTAAGCGGGAAGTTCTAGGGTTGGCCTGCACGGTCAACCAATTTCCAGATTTTTTTTTTAGTAAAACTAGAAAAAATGTCATTCTCGTAAGAAAAATCTAAAAAAAACCGGCTTCCGTTTGTTGGATTTTTTTTGCTAACGAACTGGACCGAGTGACTTAGATAACCAACTTGTGTACCAAATTTGGACCCAAATCGGGCTTAAAATACGGTCATTAGAGTGCGAACACATATATCATTATATTAATACATGGACATGGAAACTAGCAGTACCTTTTTCAGTATTTATTATAGAAGGAGAGGATGAAACTTATGTAATTCGAAAGGTACTGCGTCATAGATGTGCAGAAACACATTATTATATTGCCGTAAAGACAATTAAAATAAAATAAACTAGGCCTAACCTCAAATTGTGTTTCCAAGCTGGTTATCCGATCAGATGTTTTATCTGTTATTTTATGCAGTTGGTTGCCGTGGCAAAGACTATAAAAATGTGTCGAGAAACGAATTTGCATACTTATAACATACTAGGTGAAAGCCATGCGTGCTCCGCACGCCAACCACGCTGGAACCTTCAATACACATAATAGTGTTATGTTTTCTGTAAAATAAAAGTGTAGGATTAATAATAACCCCAATGCTAAGATGGTAAATAATGTTAAAGGTTCAAATCAAATTATTTTATAGCAGCAGTTATAATGAAGGTTAAAAGAACCAACAAGGGCCAGGTCTACACTTTAATAACAACCTAACCTTAAAGTTAGGAATACAAATAATTGTTTCATAGTTTGAAATCAGCTCTTATGAGAAATACTAGGGGCTCTGCCCCTGGACGCTTCGCGTCCCAATCCCGCCTCAGCCTACGGTCTCAGATGGCTGTTTCGCTTCGCTCGCTAATGTTTGGCTCGTTTCTACCCGGGTGACCGAGCATTGCTCAGTATTTTAAACATCTGCATTGTATCTATTCGA
This sequence comes from Philaenus spumarius, assembly GCA_018207615.1. Lineage (NCBI taxonomy): Eukaryota > Metazoa > Arthropoda > Insecta > Hemiptera > Aphrophoridae > Philaenus > Philaenus spumarius. Next base: position 94,775 of record JAGFPH010005284.1, read on the forward strand.
ATGCTTAGTGACTTAAAAGGTGGTATAAAGAGAAGTTGTATCTATAAGTTTAGAGTTTAAATTTTATGCGCATTTTCCCGAGTTTATGCGTATTTTTGCAGGCATACGACCTAGCGCATTAGATTCCTGACGTCAAAAACCCCTATATATGCAAATTTTCATCAAAATCGCTAGAGCCGTTTTCGAGATCCGCGACCGATACAAAGATAGATACAAGAATTGTTCATTTAAAGTAATAGGATTGGAGCAAACAATTGTTTTATCTGTTATTTTATTCAGTTGGTCGCTGTGGTAATAAATGTAAATACATGTGTCGGTTCATCAGTCTAGGCCTAACCTAAGATTTTTTCCGCCTAAATTTACAAATATTTAATTAAAAAATGATTTTATCAAAATGAATTATAGCCTATGTTACACAGGGATAGTGCAGCTTTTTATTAGTAAAACTATTTTTTTCAATCGGTTCAGTAGTTCAAAGATTAACAAACAAATTTGTCCTCTTTATAATATTTGTATAGATTTCAATTAAGTGAAAAACAAAATGAATTCCGTTACTTTACAAACAAAATTGGTAGAATTTCGACTAGAGACGATACTAGTATATATATATAATTTTTAATGACACCCCAAAACATGTTCCGTGGACCGTGATCGGTGCTCATTTACTACCTTAGGTCTTCTTGCCATGAGGGCAACTAAAATAGCTCATCTTTCCTAAGGAAATTCGCTAATAAGCACCGTCGAAAATTTTACAAAAACACAATACAACTATTTGTAACGCCCTTACTGCATTGCCAAGAAATGTATATGATTCCGTTTGAAACATTGCAATACAATGTGGGATTTATTTTACATGTAGGAATGCTACAGTCACAATAGAGTGTTTGTTCAATGAATACAGCATTGAGTGATAACAAGCTGTCGACTTAGAAGGAATGACAAATCGCAGATACTGTACCGACTAATATTTTGCTGACAGTTCGTTTATAATAGACATGGCGAAGTTAAGCAACCGACCCACTAAGCAAAATTTCAGTCATTATTTGTATTTTTTTATTTTGTTAATAACATTTATAGTTCTTGAGATATTATTCTTTAAAGCCAACCTTTCGTAGTAAGTAATCAATGAAAAATTTCCAAATACCAACAGTGACAACAATTTTTACCATGCTCGTATTCCACTGCTTTAACAGCTGGGTCTCAAATCATAACAGCTGAATTAAAGTAGGCGAACAACTAGGCCTACGAATTGAAGCAGCAGTAAGAATTAAAGTAAGCGAGGTACTGATGTAAGGAATTAAAGAAAGTGGTGAATTAGTAGTATGGTTACCTGCCATTATTAACTACACAAAAAAAAAACATTAATACACTTATTTTAAACTTTAAGGAACATTTAAGTACTGTTGATTAAAATGACGAAATACTAAAATAGGAAAATGTGATAACGATTTGTTGTTTCATTACAATTTCTTATTATTTTATAGTTACGACAATACTTTCTTGTAACCGTAAATCAGCTGGACATCGAAATCAGCTGTTATGATTTTAGACCCAGCTGTTAAAACAGTGGAATACGAGCATGGTAAATCGTTGTCACTGTTAAGGCCCCCATACACTTCAAACATTTTGACGGTAGGTTTGAAATGTATGGCTGATAGTTTTGTTTGCGCAAACGTTTGAAGCGAATCGATCGAGACCGAAAAAGTTTGTGCAAACCTTTATGCTTGACAACAAGGTTTGACGTGTATTATGGTAGTGTTTGCGCAAATAAGAGATCTCTCCTAGCATTTATTCGGTGTGATTGTCTTCTGTTAAATTAAAATATAGTTATTATATTTGAATGCTACATAAATCATTTTACGGTAATTGATATATCATTATATTCTTTCAGTTTAACTCTTAACTGGGTGTTGAAAATGCATATATATATTAATTTGTTTTGTATTGCATAATCTTCCTCCAGTAAATAATGTGAAACAAACACTTACTTAATTATTTCATTTTAACAACTAATTTATAAAAATGTTATCGTGAATTTCGCTCATTAAATTGAAGGAAAGGTATTGTCAAATATGTACAAAAAAGTCCAAATGAACAATTACGAATTCTGAGTTTCATTAAATTTCGTGGAATATGTTTATCTGTTCAACATACATAGCAGATTAAGAAAATGGTGCTTTTAACATACACCCCCTTTTCAACTTGTATAATAATAATGACTTTTGTTTTAGTTTAGTTAATTTCTATTTATACAGGGTGTCCCATAAGTAAAGTGCCAAACTTCGGGGAATGGTTCTATGGGTCAAAATAATAAAAAAAAGTTCATATAAACACAGACAGCTATTATGGAACCATTCCTTCATCCAGATCCTCTGCTTCTTTTTTCGTATATTATTTTTCGTTAAACAACCAATTATAATTGCAGCACAAGCATCATGGACATTTTTCATTGATTACTTACAATCGTAGAGTTTCACCCGCACAAAGGGTGAGCAATTTCTCAAGGGTCTCTAGAGAGGGATTAGGGTTCAGATAAGTTTTTAAAGATTTGTTTATGATCTTCTGCACACAGGTTGGCTTTAAAGTATATCTCAAGAAGTGTAAATGTTAGGAACAAACTAAAAAAAATACAAATAATGACTCAAATTCTGATTGAGTTCAAACTTGGCATGAAGTTTAACATAACAATGATATATTATCTCAAGAAAAATAAGCGATTAAATTCAATCATGAGTTTCAAAATGGCAGCTGTTTGAAAATTTCTAACCTAAATTACCCAAGAACCGTACATATTAACAAAAAATATCAAGACACCTTTTTTGTAGCCCTTTTGATTCCCTATCGGATAGTGTAACTGTCAAAACAATCGGATGAAGGATAATAGTAATAATTGGTTTATTTAACCCGGCATCCTGTTACCGACACAGTAAACACAGCAATACGGTGTGTAGAGTTGCTGCCATTATCTTTAACTGTTAGGTTAAACTTTATGCCAAATTTGAACTCAATCAGTCAAACCTTTCTCTAGATAAGAATTATTTTGTAAAAAAAACAAAATGGCGGATATCTAGAAAACGAAGCTTTTTTGGGTCTGTGTTTATATGAACTTTTTTTCTTATTTTGACCCATAGAACCGATCCCCAAAATTTGACACTTTACTTATGGGACACCCTATAAGTAATGAATGTTTGTTTCTTGCCCTCCGAAGGCTCAAAAACTATTAGACCGATTTAAATAAAAATTCCACACTTTATCCTTATCATTGCCAGGAGTGTTGAGTACTACAGTCAAAAGGGTTGAAATTTTGTTTCTACCCCTATACAACAAATATACATTAAACTAACTTCCTCTAAGCTATAAAGCTAAAATTATGTAATATTATTTTTAAGGGATATACACAAAACTATTTGCAATTTTAAGGATGCAATGGAATAACAACCCTTAAAATTAAATAGTAATCCATACACTTACTATTTCTATATTCTCAAAATTTCAGTAAAATTTAACAATTTTAACATTTTAGTACCAGGATTGTTCAGAGAATATGATCACTACAATAAAATATATGTAAATGGAGTGTATACAATAAATGGAGTATACAATAAAAATAAATTGCACCAAAGTCATACAAACTACAAAGCTAAAATTATTTATTAATACTGTATTCTTAATTGATATAAAACAAACATTTGCAATTCATTTACTTAAGTCAAAGGTATGTAACATAATAACTACCATTAAATTAAAACCAAACATTTACAACGGCAGTTCAAGTTGTATTTAAAAAATAATCAACATTTAAAAATATTTTGATATTGAAAACTAAAGGAAACAATATAATATGTAACACCAGATGTTTGGCTTACAATGCAGTAAGCCTTTTGTTTTCATTTTACCGGTTGCCTCCATCGAGCGCCATGTCCATCGAGCGCCCACTCGGGTTGACGAGGGTCAGAGTGGGGTTGACAGGTCTAGGAGCTTTCCAACGAGCGCCGCATTTCTGTGTCACCCCCTTCGACCACCTGTACTTGTAGTATTTACTTCTGATCCTCTATCGCGTGAATTGACACGATCAGACGGATTTGTAATACTAGAACTAAAATGATGATGAAAATATAACAAATTATTTCCAAAATAACCATACCTAGCAAGCAAGACAAAATGTCAAAACCAAAATCATAAAGTTATGCATTTTAAATCATATTTGACGACCATAGCAAAAACATTGTGATGGCCTATGTTATAATACCCAAGAGGCGACTTTTGTTATTTAACTGATTTAACAATAATTGAATTGCATAACATTAATTTAACCCGTAGTACAAGTGGGTTTTGCCAGCATATAAAATAGCTTATACACTTTGCTTAAAAATAATAATGCATAGCATTGCTTAAATGCATGCATAAAAATATTTGTTTTAATCCATTAGTTGTGACATTTTAGCCAATCAGCTGGCGTAAACAATGAACCTTTTCGCATTTTTTCCATGCACTACCAGAATATTAAGAGTTCAAATTTGATGTCTTGTTTGAACTGGCGTCCGCGGGCCTTTCTTTGGATCCCTGTCGCGAAATTACTTCTGGCAAACCATGTGCGATGATTCGTTTTGAGGTGCCTTTGACTAAAAGTGGGCACGCAATCCCGGCTGTCGCTAACAACAAACCTTTTTGCTAATAGAACACTTAGAGTTAAAGTTGATGTTTATTTTATGATTGATGTATAAACTAATCAAGTTATATTTAGACATATTAAATCCGCTTTTAGGGGATACGCATGCTTATATTACGTTTAATTTAGGGTTTTATAACATTTGTAGCTGATTTGAGGGGATACATATTTAGTTCAGAAGTAAATACTACAAGAAGTACAGGTGGTCGAAGGGAGTGACACAGAAATGCGGCGCTCGTTGGAAAGCTCCTAGACCTGTCAACCCCTCTCTGACCCTCGTCAACTCGAGAGTGAGCGCTCGATGGACATGGCGCTCGTAGGACAACACCGATTTTACCTAGCCTAAAAATACTGTTAGTTTTGGAGAATAATTAACTGTAAATAAAATTTAAACTTGAACTGGACTTATGAGAAATAACACTATATAAATAAAAAACAGAACGCAGTTTCTCATAAAAAACGTTTAATAATCAAACGCGTTTCGATGACCAGGTCATCATCATCAGTGATGGTTACAAACTTATAACTAAATTGTTAACATGGTTCTTAACTATATATAGGCCTATATATAGTTAAGAACCATG
>JAGFPH010005285.1:6590-18817 GCA_018207615.1 Philaenus spumarius
TACAATAATAATTACAGTACATACACTGTAATAATTTACGGTTTTTGTACGTACTTTACTGCTATTTAATACAGTATTTTTTTCTTTTTTTAGCGACCGCAAATACCAAGTCCGCGAAAGTCGAGGGATTACTGTATAAGATAAAAATAAAATGTTTATTATATGTCCTAAACAGTAGTACACCCAGAGAAAATACATACAGGACTGAGGAAAGGCTGGCTCTAATCCCTTCAAGTTCAATCATGTCTCACATTCCTCTATCGGGCTTGACGATTCTAAAATTACATACTGTGCGCCGGCAGTCTTGGTATTCACCATACTTCCTGAGGGAAAATAGAAAACCCTACCACCCGCATAAGTATTGTTAGTTGCTTACAGTGGAGTGGTCTGCGTTAAGATTGGAAGTAGACTGTGGGTGCCTTATCGTGTTACAATGGTTCTCTAGTTTAGTTCCATGTGTGCCCTATCTCGTTACTGTGATTCCAGAGTACAGTTTCTTGTGAGCACGGAGATTAAATTGTAAATACATTTGAATTTGTATTATTTGTGTGCGAATATATTTTATATTATATTTGTTTTAAAGTACAGGGTGTTTGAAAAAACTCCCTAGTTTTAATTTGCCCTAGAATATGTACAAAGTGACATCCACTATTCTAGTTTGTAATATTTGATTCATCAACTGTCCAAGTTTACCTCATGTAAATATGGGAATTCAGTGCAACATAAATTTAGACGTCAGTATGGTGGTGAACCCCCTACAGCAAAAGCTATCCCTAGATTGAGTGATTGGTCCTTTCATTTTTGTAGAACGAACAATAAACAGGGACGTATACTGCGCCTTGTTAACAGAGTTTGTTTTTGCTAAGTGGAAGATATTAAAGTGGAAAAAGGGCTGTGAGGGGATGTAGAGGATGCCCCACAAGATTGCGCCCCACCTCGTTACAGTAACCGTGTGCGCGCGATCCTTGGACACTCGCTTTCCAGGAAGATGGATAGGCAGGACTGGCCCAATCACTTGGGCATCACGTAGCCTAGACATAATCCCGTTTGACTTTTTCTTTTGGTGTTAAATTAAAATTGTTGTTTATACTGAAAAGATCCGTGACATAAACCATTTATGGGAAAGAATCAGCGCGGCGGTTGAAACAGTTATTTTGGTGAATACCTAGCGAGAAATGGAATATCGTCTTGACGTGTGTAGGGCAACAAGTGGATTAAAGAGAAAAAACATGACGGTATTCTCTTTCATTAATCTTACTCATTAATGTAGTTTTTCATTAATTCACCATTCAATTTATATATAAAAATAGGGGAGTTCTTTTTCAAACATCCTGTATATCCGTCACATTTCATACTTCTTTTTTATATACACGGAGGTTACTTCCTTGAGCGCTTGATGAAGGTTAAATAAGCCTTATTGTTCATTTGAAAAGGAATTTTATTTACTACAGGGGAGAAATAGGGAAAGGTGATCTCGTAGCTTTGTAATTTGTTCCTTATTTCAACTATATTCCAATGTAATTTCAAAGTACCTGATAGCAGCAAACTTAGAAGGTAAGGTGAGAGTTTCAATATGCCCAAAGCCTGACATAGGTTGGAATCAGGCTGTTTCATTCTTGTCACTGTTCTTCAATAGTCCTATAAACTCAAAGTGAGCCTCTGTTGGTTGTTATAAATTATGCCAGAAGAAATAACAATAATTAGAAAATAAACTGTTATTTTGGAGAATTAACCTAAACTCTAAACTAACCTAAGGATTACTTGTGTGGGAAATGTGTTTTCTTCTCTAAGTTCAGGGTGTTATTATGAACTAGTAAGCCCCCATGAAAAATCACAGGCTGATTAATTAGATCAGAAATACATCATGTAAAAAAACAAACTATTTAAAAGCAACATTAAGGCCTACTTATCTAGGCCTACCTAACTATGTTGACGGGGATTTTTAACTCGGTAAATGTGTCCCATAATAAAGATTATAAAACTGTAGGATTGTTTGTTAAACATTTGTGTATTTACAAACGTTATTACCGTATGTATTTAAAGAAAGATAAAAAAACTATCTTTTAATTGCTTTTTATTTCATATTGATAGATCAAATAAATGATTTAGAAGTTATTAATATTATAGTGAAGAAATTAATAATCAAATATGTTTATAAGTTACTAGGGGAGACCTATGGTTAAAAGAACCAGCAAGGCTCAGGTCTACACGTTAAAACCATAACCTAAAAGCTAGAAATACAAAAATAATTGCTTCAAATTTTGAAATCAGCTGTTAATGGAAATATTTTAGCTAACAGCTATATTATCTGTTATTTTATTCAATTGGTTGCTATAGTAATAAATGTAAATACATGTGTTGGTTTATCATTCTAGGCCTAACCTAAGAATTTTTCCGACTAATTTTACAAATATTGAAATAAAAATAGATTTTTATCGAAATGAATTATAGCCTATGTTACTCAGGGATAGTGTAGCTTTTTATTAGTAAAACTATTTTTTCAATCGGTTCAGTCGTGCCAGAGATTACCCCCTACATACATACAAACAAACAAAAAAACAAACTTTACCTCTTTATAATAATAGTATAGATACGAATGTTTCCGAAGTTAAACGAATAAGTATCTCTTCTTTAAATTTGTATAAACAAATATATTAATGATAAAAGGTTGTATTTATATACAGTTTATAACCTCAAAGCAAATATGATAATGTATGTTAGTTCTATAACTCATATTTTAAAAAATCAACTTCACAAGCAATTATAACGATTGAAGTTGTAAACATAACCCCAAACTGTAATGTACACTAGGTTGTTTAAGAATTACAGATGATGGGTGAAATCAGCTGTTATATTATTATGTTACTCACATATATACGTACGGACGTACACTCGCTTTTATAGGAGTTGATAATTTATGTTTAACAATTTTGTAGTAAATCAAAAACTTAATTTTGGATTAAAATTATTTGCAAAAAAATATTAAAATGGGGTTTACATATATATATTTAAAGATGTTTTGTAAAATTACTTTTCTTAGCTTATGTACTTATTGCAAAGACTACATAATGTGGTGTTATTTGTTTCTACAGAACTTGGGAAGGAATGCTGCTGTCCGCTGTCGAATTTAAAACCGGAAAATGTTCTTAAAGAAATTGAAAAGTTGGCGAGCAAGTAATGCTGGGAACACGTTACTTTTTCTTCTTTGTAAATAGTTTAGCGATATAATTTAATAAAATAAAGAATAATTTAAGTTTACATTGTCTTTCGCTTTAGTATTTGATTTATAATGATTTCCATTAATGCTCTCACCTTTAAATTTACAGGGTTGTGCAAAAATGTATAATGAAATTTTCATATCTACTCCTAATTAAGTTGGGGTACAACAATCAATTTTGGTAGGATTTTAGTTTGGACTGTACAGGGTATACCAACATTCAAATCCTTCCAAAAAAATAACAAAATGGAATTTTTAAATGTAACTAAGGTGACCGGGTGTTTCAAAATAAATATTGGGGTTTTAAGGCTTTGAAATATTTATTACATTTAACTTACAATAGGAACTTAGTAGTTTCCTATTGTACCTTAGCACCTAGTAAAGGTGCTGGTTAAGAAAGGTTTTAAAAAAATTCGAAATTTTAGGGGGAGTTCGGGAGGTTAACTAAAAATTCCCATAAGAAATACACAGTGTTGTAATATATTTATTGATATATATTTTTTTTTTGTTAATATACATTTAACTTTGATTTGTCTATCCGTGCAAAGCCTGATTGGGCAGCTAGTATAGTATACAACTGCCTATATTTTTTCATTATAGAAAACAATCACCTACTGTACCGGTATATGTTTTCAATATAGTAGATTATTACTTATATTTTTAAATATAGTAGGCAACCGTCTATATTTTTTCTGTGTAGTAAACATTCACCTATATTTTTTCGATAGGTTAAGAAATTATTGTTGATCGCGTCAACTACTATGACGAGAAGATTCTCACAAACAAATGTCAGTTTACAAACGTTGCATCACTTGTGTCCTACAAACACCGACTCTCCCGATACAATTCAATAAATTGTTTACTATACATTATTATAGAAGAAAAAAGGTACAAAGTATATGAGAAAAAGGAAGAGCGAGGCAAACAACAGCAAGATCAAAGTTTTTAAACTGACGCAATCGGACGATCACCCCACTCACAGTCCGACTCCATCGGAAGTTGGAAGTTGGATCACCTTGCAGGCTGGTCTAAGACTCCAACTCGTCGTCCATCAAACCCATTCACGTTCCTACATCGGACTACAAATCGGTCTGTGAATGGGCTAGCTTAAGAGAGAACATAGATTATTATGAATTTCTCTGCTGCTAGAAGTTGTATCTTCATCTAAACAGGTGTTATTCTGTTCCTCTATCCTTTTCTGTCTTCTGATATTCATTTTGTATTGTAATAATATCCATCCTCTTTGGCGTTTTCCATTAACAGAAGTCTATTTTTCTTTTACCCTCCTAAACTGTCTCTCAGTAAGTAATTCCTCCTTTGTAGCCACTACTACACCTTGAGCCCTCAGCGCAAATAGTTTCCAAGTTATTAGTTGGGCGCACATTTAAATGGTATGTGGAACAAAATTGATGTTTAAATAGGTGCAATAGTAATAAAATTATAAATGTTTATTTTGTTTCTAGAAGTAGACAAACCAGATTTTTACATGTTATTAATTTTCTAGCAACAAAACAAATAAAATTGTGCAATTCTTTAAAATACTTCCCTGAGCTTAAGAAATCTTCCAAACATCGTATAATCCATATAATATAAATAGTATAGCATGCACAACTGGTAGACATACATTTCCAGTCACATTGTTTACATTATTTTATAGAAGGTATATTTTACATATGATACAAATTACAAATCTAATATTTAATGAATAAAATTTAAATTGGCTATTAATTAAACGGAGGTAGACCAAATAGTTCCGGTTCAAAGTCCAGTAATGATTTTATCACAATTGTAGCTTTTGACCTTTCTTCTTCTGTCACCGCATTATCTGGAACCATTACAACTTGCATGTTGGCACTCCTGGCAGCCATAACTCCGTTGGGAGCATCTTCAAAAACAAGACACTGAAAAGAAGAAAAATTTTTGTTTTAATTTATATTATTTGCTAAAAGTCTGTAATTTTATCTAATACTAGATGTGACCGAGTTATTAGACTAAAATGAAGCGGAGTGAAATGTCTGTTGATATGTACTTGACTTTTTTGAGGTTATTTTTATTACATAACCATACTATAATCTAATAGCTGTTGTGTTTTTACACCAGCATTAATATCTAACAGCTGTTGTGTTTTTACACCGCCATTAATATCTAACAGCTGTTATTGTAGAACCCTCTGGAAATGTGTCTCACTTTCACTCATAAACTTACGTGGTAAAAGACAATCTCTGTATATAAAAATCAATGTTTGCTTCTTTGTCCTCTATAGACACAAAAACTATTCAACTGATTTCAATAAAAATTTCACATTTCATCCATATTAATGCCAGGAGTGTTTAGATTTTACATACAATTACTACTTTAAATTCGTGCTCCTATACAATAAATATAAATTGAACTAACTTCCTACATGCTATGAAGCTAAAATTATGTAATACTAGGGGAGACCCCTGCGTGCTCCGCACGCCAACCCCCAGCCCTTCTAAAAACATATGTTATGTTTTATTTATAATAAAGGTGTAGGATTAGTAAATAACCTCAAAACTAAAATGGTAAATAATGTTAAATGTACAAATCAAATTATTTCTTATATTTTTTAACAGCAGTTTTAATAATGGTGAAAAGAACCAGCAAGGCTCAGGTGTACACTTTAAAACCCTAACCTAAAAGCTAGAAATACAAAAATAATAAAATTGCTTCAAACTTTTAAATCAGCTGTTAATGGAAATATTGGAGCAAACAGCTATATTATGTTATTTTATTCAATTGGTTGCTATGGTAATAAATATAAATACATGTGTTCGTTGGTTTATCATTCTAGGCCTAGCCTAAGCATTTTTTCCGACTAAATTTACAAATATTAAAATAAATAAAGGTTTTTATCGAAATGAATGCCTATGTCGTTGTTCACAAAAACCTATCTTAAAAGATAGAAATCCAAATCTATAATATATATAAAATTCAATGTTTGTCCTTCTGTTTGTATGTTTGTCCTTTATGCGTTACCAAACCGTCCATCCGAATGCTTTGAAATTTTGTATAGTAACACAGGTTAACCCTGGGAATGTTTTAGGCCATTTACCGAAGTCCTAGGAAATTAGGGCTACGCCCCAGTGGCGTAGGAAGGGGGGTGCGGGGGGGCGGACCGCCCCGGGTGCCAGCCCTGTAGGGGTGACAAAAAAATGTTCTTAAAAGGCTTATGATTAGGGCGTGTTTTACTAAAAAGCAAAACACCTCGGAATGATTTTAGCTGTAGTTTACGTTCGGTTGTTACAACTGTGGCTGCATCGCAATTTTCTTTAAGAACGGGCAGTGTATAATGGTTACTATGGGGGGGGGGGGGGGGACAGGGAGCAAATAGTAGGCCTACGATCGAGTCGGGAAGGAGACAGACACAAGGTAGGGGGTGAATGGATCAGGTGTTTCTTCTGCACCTGCCATTGCCACGAGTCATTGTTGCCAGACACACGATAATTATCGAATTTGTACTATAATTTGAGGTGTCGGTACGATATTAGATACTAGGTTACTATCGTACGCTAAAAGTACGATAATTTTGTTTTGCTAGAATAATGTTGATAGATTTGAACCCACAGTGTAACAAAGTGCTGACTTTTACTGAATTGACAGATCTGTTGCTACTATTTAACATAATATATATCTCTTTTTTACTTTCTCCACCCTATACGTAGTATATGGAAAAAGTATTGTTTTCGTCCAAATTTTCGAATTTGAATTTTTAGTGAAATTATCTGTTTGGGTGCTCCCTGAACCCCCAAAAAATGTTTAGTGGAATTATCTGTGTTGGTGCTCCCTGAACTCAAAAATATTTTTAGTGGAATATTTTGATTTGGTGCTCCCTGGACCCAAAAAGGTCTTTTTTTGGTGATGTCTGTACGTGTGTCTGTGTGGATGTGTCAGAGCTGGAGACCATACCAACGGTCCGATTTTGATGAAATTTGGTATGTAGGTGTAGTTCTAGCATATCTCCAGGAGTTTTTTCATTTTTCAAATTTTTGATTTTTAAGGGGTTTTACCCCCCAAAAGTTGCCTAAAAACTAGAAAAATCTAAATTTCTCAAAAATGGCTCTAACGATTTCGATAAAATTTGGCCTATTTGTAGCCCTTAATGTACCCTAAAATATCAAAAAAACAGCATCTTTCTAAAAATTCTCGTTTAGGTAATAATAACTGATTTTTTGGGGTTTTTGGCCAAAAAGGGGGTTGTTTTGCAAAATTCTCAAAAACTACTGAACGGATCGGAACGAAATTTAGTATGTAGCTTTCTCTAGGGGCATAGGTGCTCACTAAGAAAGGTTTTCAAAAAATTCGAAATTTTAGGGGGATTTGGGGGGGGTCAAAATTACTAAATCACGATTTCTCTAAAACTATACTGAACGGATTGGAATAAAATTTGGTATGTAGCTTCCTCTAGGGCCATAGGGGCTCACTAAGAAAGGTTTTTTAAAAATTCTAAATTTTAGGGGGGTTTGGGGGTGGTCAAAGTTACTAAACCACAATTTCTCTAAAACTACTGAACGGATTGGAATAAAATTTAGTATGTAGCTTTCTCTATGGTCATAAGTGCTCACTAAGGGGGGGGGGGTGACAAGTTGAAATTCCGCCCCGGGTGTCACAAGACCTTGCTACGCCACTGAGTGGCCCTCAAAGTTTCAATGTTAATCTTATGGAAGGTCAATCTTAAGGAAGAAGAAGAAAGATTTCTTTTGATTTTATCAGGGGCACAAAAAACAGCTGTTCGTATGAAAAGCCTAAAACAGCTGATTTTGATCAACAGCTGATTTTGATCAACAACTGATTTGGATCAAAAAATGAATATAATTTTAGGTTCTAGGTAAATCAAGCAATGAGCAGAATCCCATTATAATTTACATCGACCCTCAGGGATACGAATTACAGGCTTTCAAAGTTTCAAATTAAGCAATAGCAAAGCATTGCCGGGTCCACTAGTATTATATAATAGTTGTTTGAAGTTTGAAATCAACTAATAATGGAAATATTATAGGAAAAAGTTGACAACAGCTGTTATTATTATTATAGTCCATAAATATATGTAATGGCGCTTGCATTTTTGTTAAATATTGAGCCTATTTTTTGTTGTTTTTGTGTTTATTAGATGCTACAGTTTTTCAAAAAGTATATAAAAACACTTGTGGATTCGAATGGAATATTGTGTCCAAATTTCAAAGCAATTGGTGAAGAACTTTCTGAGATTATCGATTTTGAACAAACGCACATTTACATTTTTATTTATATAGATTATTCTTAAGTGATATAAAAACCATTTTCAATTTGATTACTTTTGTCATAGGGATGAAATGGAATAACTACCCTCAAAATTAAATAATAATGCATACGGTACACCTACTTTTTCTATATACTTAACGATTACTCAACTAATTTCACTGAAAATTTCACAATTTACACAACTTGGTACCAGGATTCTTTAGAAAAGCAAACAAGCGTCAGTCGAAGCTGGAGACCTAGTCGGATACAAATTCTACTAATATATTTCGTACACAAAGGCAGTCATTCAGTGCCTTTGTGATTAGACAAAGTCCCAAATAGTTGGTTGAAACCCTAAAACATATAAACTTAATTTCGGAAATTCGCTCAACCCGCATCAGCGGTTCAGCTGCGTGATCGAATGATTTTTAATATGTATGTTTTCTTTAATAAATACTATATCAGCCTCATTTTACAACATGGTTGTTTCATTATTAAACAGCTGTAATAACCTACAAATCTACGTAGGAGTTTATGCAAGTAGTATTAGTCTATTTCATAAAGGGAATAGCAGTCATAAAAATAGTGTAAACATTGTGTGAAAGTGTTCTAATAATCTTTTTTATTGTCGTTATTAAAGATAGTAACAAGTATTTGATCTTACCGAGATAACAAGTATTACTTTTTGCTACTTGAATACGAGAGACTGTACTTCAGACTTTGAAAATACTTAAACTGTTAAGAAACATCTGGATTAGGTCATCAAAAATCTATCCAATTATCTTATTTCTCAAAAGTCTCTGTATGAAAATAATAGATTACGGTATTTTAACAATTCACCTAGACCTACTTTAAATAATATCTGTATTATTTTAAGTGGTTTGTGATTACCCTTTAAAATAACAAATATTACTTTTAAAACAAAATTATTGTAATAATCACCAATCATTAACAGTATCGTTACAACTTTAAGCTATTCAAAGAATCGCTTACAGTTAAATTAAAGTATCAGATATGCAAATGACATTTATTTCTGTTTTTAGGTAATAACGCAAAGTTTTAGTAGCAACAGCTGTTTGGCTTTCTCATAAATTATCTTTGCTAGATCAAACATAGTCTGTTATTGTCATGCAGGGACATTTTACAACTCACTGTCGTAAAAAACCTTCAAACAAAAGTCAAAAACAGGGCAAAGAAAAAGCTCTGGAAGACTGATCATGGCAGAACAAGAAACGGAGTATGAGCCTCCGTCCAATGTAGCCCCAAGAAAATAATCAATGGAAATTTTCCTACAGTCCAAAGTAGAAAATGTTAATAAAACACCTAAAGATTGCCTCTTTTAACCTGCAGTTATTACAAACTTTACAAAATGGATGAAAGCTTAAACATTATAGGTCTATATATATTATTTATATTTTGTCAAATGTAGTCAGTATTTGTTCTTTACCTTTTATGTGGCTACATGTTTCACTGCCACAGGCAGCATCATCAGGCCAGCTAGTTCTAAGGCTATCAACAATGAATATTATAGGTCTTTTGTTGACATGGAGGAACGAGGTGAAAAAATGGTTTCTTAGATTGTTTAAGTTTTGCTGATCAAACAGAGCTTTTCAAGTTATAGGTAGTGCCACCCTAACTTGAGGCAGCTTAAACTGACCTGCAGGGTTTATGGCCACCCATCCGCATAGACCCATTTACAATCCTATTAGCAACGCTTCCTTGAACGCCCTAGTTCAATATTAAAATAAAACTAATTATAATGTGATATACTGATTCACGAGTTCATATTAAGAACAACGATGTAACAAACATTTCTGATTTTTATCCCAGTTCAATCGGACATCTTTTACGGTTTTAATAAAATTATAGTAAAATTCATTGGGTTGTGACTAGTAATATACTTCTCAGCCAGCGGTAAGACATGACGCGATGGCTTTACCCAAGGGGTAGTTCATTAGCTGCACACTCACCCGTTCTAAAAATAAGCTTGCTTGAAGTATAATATTTCCACTATTTATAATTACATAATAAAATACCCGAGTGTGCAGGTTTATATGTTTAAAACTTACAGTTTACATGTTTAAACACAGAATTTATATGTTTAAAACATAGAATTTATACTTTTTATTCTTTACGGGAAAATATTTACCACCGAGCATTATACCGTCACATTTTGTATTTTGTTTATAATTTGATTAAAACCGTAAAATATGGTCGATTGAAATGGGACAGAAACAGAAATGTTTGTTACATTGTTGTTCTTAATATAAACTCGTGATTTATTTTAATATTGAACCAGGGCGTTCAAGGAAGCGTCGCTAATAGGATTGTAGGAGTGCAGCTTGGACTTTATCCATAAATTACAAAACGAAATAATAGATCCGAATAACACCCTTGTATCATTTGATATAGTTAACTTATACACCAATGTCCCATTGGACGAAACCGTAAACATTTTGAAAAATAATATACTGGAGCACAACACAATGGACTCCGAAATGTTGGACGAAATGATAAAACTTTTAACAATTTGTTTAAGACAAAATTATTTCGAATTTTTAAAATGTCCATAACCTGAGGCTGCAAGGTCGAGTTTTTCTGCTGCGAGTGGAACGAAGGAGTGCGTGAGTCAAAGCTGAAGGCTTAGGTGCAAACAAATTCTACTAATATATTTCGTGCACAGAGGCAGCCACTCAGCGCCTTTGTGAGTGGATCAATTTCCCAAATAGTTGGTTGGTACAGTAAAACATACAAACTTAATTTTGGAAATTCGCTAAACTCACATCAGCGGATCAGCTGCATGGGTTAATTATTTTTTAATAAAATTACTTTATCCTCATGGAACATGTTAAGTGTCAAACACTTTGTGCTAAACACTATATTACCTTAAAGCTAAAAGCCCCTACTATGAACTGCGTACTGTACACTTAGTGTATGCTTTATTGCTTTACCTTAGAAGGATCCGGTTTGTCGGGAAACCTTGACGCACAGACGAGGAACACATCAGGAGCTGGTTTACCCATTTTAACTTCAGGATCAGAACTTCCAACAACAGCATGGTGAAACAGGGCAAACAGTTCTCTGTGCCCTTGCATCTTGGCTTCTACACTTTTCATGCCACTACTTGTTGCTAAAGCGATTGGGACATTGTGTTTGGATAAGTGTCGGACAAGCCTTTCAGCACCTGTAAACAGAAATGAAGTTAGGGTTATGGTTAAACCCCGTACCCTGGAGGTCACCTGGATCGGAAAGCTAAATTTTGGGAAGAGATGCAAGATCAAACTAATAAACGCCAAGCTATAAATTAAAATGAAGTACTTAAGTGCACAAACTGTACATTTACAAGAACATAAAACAAGGCTTCAAAACTTAAGAAAATAACTTAAAATGACCAACACATTTTAATCTTGAAAGACATTTTTAGATGGCGTAGTAGATAAATTACTAAACACTTAGCGTACTTCACCCACCTTACGTTAGAAACAGCTGTTCCAATTGTATAACTGTTAGACAGGCAGTGATGTCGTCAAATTTAATTTTCTTCGAAGTAAGGCTTCATGCTATACAACACAAAGTCCTGTGAACAAATATACACAAATTTTACAAAATCAAGATGTTTCGCGAAGAAACACAACACTTCACATCCTCAGGTGATGTAAAGTCCTAGATGTAGCGGACTTTTTTTCGTCGCAACCTTTCCGAACTCCCAACACAGGTTTACTGAGGAGAGATCAGTTGTAGGTCTTTCAAAGGTTCAACACCCACTATA
>JAGFPH010005285.1:48661-71226 GCA_018207615.1 Philaenus spumarius
TGCCACGGGCAAAAACCCGAGACAAATGGGCTAATTACTAGAATAATTAGGCCTAACATTAAAAGTTGTATATAGAAGCCAATAGGCCTAAATATGTAAATTGATAATTAGTAATAAGTAAAATAACAAGTTATAAAGAGATATCAAAGGAAAATTGGGTGTAAGAAGGAAGTAAATAATTTAAAATAATTATTTTATAAATTGCAGGCTTAGCCAATATTAAAAGTAATAGTAGCCAAGCGGAGTGAATTATTCTAAGGGAAATCGACAGGATAATTCTTGTCAGGTTTTGTCGAATATTGCAAAACTCTGTCTGTTGCTATGCGCGTGAAAGAATTCAATGTAAAATTTTAATATATTTTCAAAAATAAAAATAGTAGGTTATTTTAAATGTAATGGGTAGAGGAGAAAAAGATGATAATAATCTAATTAACAGAATTGTTTTAATTAAGAAAGTGAAAAAGTTATAGAGCAAAGACGTAGCAGAAAAAATGCTAAAATTCACAAATTTGAAAATTTTGAAAATCTAAATTGGGGATAAAATAAAGAATAAATAATTAATAATAATTAAATAACAATAAATTAATATAATTAAATATTTTTAAAGAAAAAGGCTCAAAAATAAACATATTAAAATAAATGAATAAATCGGGGGAAATAAGTTTCTACAGAAATAAATATATGTTAAATAAGATGTAGTATATATGTTTTTGTAATACACCATGTGAGAAAAGGGCATAAACCAAAAAGGGGGGTTGCCAAATCCAAAATTCGAGATACACATAGGATAGGCCACAGAACCGTGCCCGATGGGAAGATAGAAGAAAGAAGATCAGTTTTGGACGTTTGGGAACCAGACGAATAAGATAGAACCAAGAAAATTCGAATTTGGACCATTTTGAAGAATTTAAAATTCAAAATTAAGGAAAAACTAGCGAAGGCGATAACTGGAGAACCAGGAACCCTAGAACAACCACTCAAAGGAGGGAGAAAGCAGAAGATGGTCAGGAATCCAATGAGCTGCAGAAATCCAAAATCGGACCATGGGTTACAAAGTTAGAGCATTTTGAAAGTTTTGCATACAAAATTGAATTAAATCCTGTAAGAACCGGCAGTGTTTAAGTAAACAGTACGGAGCGCGCTTGGAGAGATGACGTCATGCAACCACCACCGAGACCAATACAATTACTTATTGCACGGAAAGTTAAATAATTGATTATCTACGAAACTAAAGTGGAGTAATTAAAATGAAGGCGTGGGAATTAAATTAAATAAATAAAAGAAAATTCTACAAGCTAGAAGGACCCTTTAAAGCACCAGAGAAGCGGAGTTGTCAAAAAGAAAAGAGTAAATCTCTTGACTTCGATTTCAAAAGTACACGGTAGAGGGAAGAAAAATTAAATTCAGTTGCGTATTGGTAGTCACCCGAGAACCACGTATAGATCTGCAGAAGCAGCAAGTCGGTCGGCGGTTATCACCAACTCCGGTACAGTTGAGCGGGCCGTAATAAATCGCTATAATTTAAAGAAGAAGGATCCTAAGGGATTGAAGAAAGAAATCATTCTACATCAAAGAAGAGGAGAGATCCTGAGAGGAAGGAAGAAGAAGATCAAGGACTTCATTCCAAGGCCTAAACCACCGAGGAGGAAAGCTGCGATAAATCATCATTATTTGTGAGTAACAAATAACCAAGCTATATAAATTTTAAATAATATAAAAGTAATCCAATAATAAAACTTAAAAATAAAGAATATTAAAATTAACAGTAAATTCAGGGGAAAGTGTAAAAGTAAAATCATTCAGGAATATTCCCTATTCTCACAATGGTATAAAAGCGTTTCAATATAAGTGTAAAAAAAAAAAAAAAAATATCATATGTGTAAATATCTATACTATACTTGTTTGAAATTTTAATGACTTGAGAAAGATAATTAATTTGTTTTGTTTTTGAAATTAAAAAAGTTTAGTTTTCAAGTTTTCATTTCTTTTTATTTATAAATTAAATACCCTATACCATAAGTTAATCAGTGCTCTAAAATAAGATAGTGAATAAGGTTTATTATTTCTTGTGTGTGACCAAATAACTTCAAACGACACGACCCAGAGAGGGAGTCTGACTAGAGCTAGTATTTTTTATCTAAAGTGTATTTAGTACAAACCAATCTTTTAAGATTTAGGAAAGTTAGCGTATTTCCTATTTCTTGTCCACGTATACGCGCAAAGTTATAAGGGCAAACTCAAATTAAAAATTTAAACGATTGCGCGTGTGCGGCGTGGCAGTACGTAATTTTATTATTTTTAATTTATAGTGCACTTTGAAACCAAACAACAAAGAATGAATTTAATTTAATGTAATACTTTTTTCTTTATAAAAAAAATCTTTTATAAGAAACACAAATTTATAGTTTTTTAATACTTTGCCTCAATATCTCCACTGTTTTTCATTTTTTTATCGTAGCACTTTCACTCTAAAACACTGTTAAATTTTGTACAAGTCACCATTTCTAGTCGGCGATTTTTGTCCTTTGTCAAGGTAACGCGTACCCTCAACAACTTTCAACCTCGCTAACTCTTTTTTATTTTGTTAGCGAAAAAACAATACTTTGCAACGTAGGGTGCAAAGTAAACAGCTCATGTAAGCCGTTTTGAAAACTTTGATTGTTTTGCTGCTTTTGGTGGCACACATGTGGACTAATACTATCTGGATTATACAGAACGTTTGTGAACTAGATTGTACAGTTAACACGTTTTGTTTAGTAAAACAGATCTTCTTAAGACTAAAAAACACTAATTTAAAATGCAGCTGTAGGAAAAACAGTGTGTGTGTGTAAAGGTCAGGACACACATGACCGCACTGCACCACGGCCTAGTGTTGGCCAGCACACGGCAGGGAAATAATATAATGGAAACGTACATCACCGTACAGGAGGCGTGCCGTGTGTTGATCACACTAGGCCGTGGTGCGGAGCGGTCATGTATGTCCCGCAACGTTTACTTAGTCACCCTCAATAAACTGTAACACCTTTTACACCCTTGATACACAAATAACTATAGCAGTTGGAAAGATTAGAGTTCACTGAACCAGTGGACTGGCCTACAACATAAAAGAGAATGTTACAATTACCTTCGTCAAACATATCCGTTGCTAGGTAAGCTTCCGCCCTATCGCAGAGGACCGAAGGGTCTTTATGTATTTCAAGAGCTTCTCGACAATACTGTAAACTTAACGTAGCTTGATCAGCTTGCAGGTAACAGTGACATAATTTCTCTTTGGCTACGTATATTATCATTTGTACATTTTCTTCAGTCTTAAGTATCTATACAGCCAAACATAACAAGACAAACATTATTGAAAGAGCTTTTCAAAATAAATCTGTACAGAATAGTTAATTCGTACTAAATAATAAACACAAAGTGGGAATTTATATTGCTAACTGATTTCATTTTAACAAAATAATAAAAATCAATTTGAATAACAATTCAATCATTTATTCAAAAATACTGTTTTACTGTAAGTAACCTGTAAGGACTGGTTTTTTGTGAGACAAATGGAGTGAGCCTCAAGGTCAAACACCATATTGCCGAGTCGCCTGACATCCCCCTTTACATTCCAGCCGGTTCGACGACGCTAGCTTGTTCAGTTGGGCCATAGCCTTCGTTCTTGTCCGACCATGTTTCTGCCGCTCGTCGGAAAAATG
The DNA here is from genome assembly GCA_018207615.1 of Philaenus spumarius. Lineage (NCBI taxonomy): Eukaryota > Metazoa > Arthropoda > Insecta > Hemiptera > Aphrophoridae > Philaenus > Philaenus spumarius. The sequence continues at coordinate 52,360 of JAGFPH010005285.1, forward strand.
GTAGGCGTTTTAATCAAGCAACACGTCAATGTGAAATTTTTAGTGAAACTCAATAAATCCGCAACAGAGACCTATTCTATCTTACAACAAGTGTATGGGGATGAATGTATGTCACACGGGTTTTTGAGCGGCATAAACGTTTCAAAGAAAGGCGAGAAGATATCGAAGATGATCCGTGCCCAGGTCCTTCAACTTCGAAAACAGATAAAACATTGAGAAAATTGGCAATCTCATCCGTCAAGATCGCCGTTTGAGTAGCCTTGCAGTCGCCGAGACTGTAGGAATCGACAAAGAATCAGTTCGACAAATAGGCTACTTACATGCAAATATCAACATGAGAAAAGTGTGTTCCAAAATCCTCTTGCCTGAACAAAAGGACTCTCATGGATGGAAATTTGTTCTGATATCTTGAAAAACAACAAGAAATATCCTAAACTATTGGAAAGAGTAATTACGTGTGGGGAATCATGGTTTTTAAACAACCCAGAATCTAAGCGCCAATCGATGCACTGGAAGAGTCATTCACCAAGACTGAGAAAGCTCGAATGTCCGAATCAAAATTCAAGGCCGTGATGATTGTTTTTTCCGACATCCATGGAATTACAAACGTAAATTGGGTTACTGAAGGTCAAACAGTGAATAAAGAATATTATGTTGAAATTCTAGCCACTCTTCGTGCTTTCAGAAAATTACTTGAAACACTATTTTGAGCGGTGGAAAATTCAAATGGAAATGTATAGGGATAGTGGGAGGGGAGTATGTTGAAGGTGATAAAGTGCAAGTTGTAAAGGAAAAATAATAAACAGAGTTTCACCAAAAATCCCGTTTTTTCTAAACATACCTCGTATGTTTATTTTGACCTATGTGTACCGTACCCCCTCCTCTGCGGACCATTATATCCGCGCATCCGGAAACAATCTATTTGCAAGAAACTTATATGAAACAAATATCGATTTAAGAACGATCTGGAATTTGAAGTTAAATGCAGTATTTGAAATCCAAAGTTTAACTATCAATTTACAAAATACAGTTTATAAACTGTGTTAATTATCAATTTTTTGTATTACCAAATAAGTGCTCCTCTGTAACTATTGTGAAAAATTAATAATGAGAAACAAGCTCCGTCATCCGGCTCCTTGCGACCAATCTAGCGGTCGGCTACAACCGTATTCTTAACCAATCTCGTACCGAGTTATACCAGAGAGGCGGTGCACCATGCTGCCAAATAAAGTTCTGTATTTCAACTTCTTCCAATTGAGGAAAGAGAAATAGTTGTAGCGCATCTAGATACGAAACAACAGTTACAGTTGCTTCAGGAAGGCCCGTAAACTTTCGTACTTTACCTAAAGTATAGGAATTTTTTTGAGACTATTATAGCCCATAGGTTGCGAGATGATAGCTTTAAAGTAAATCTTAATGTGTGTGTGTGCCTTTAACTAAATTCTGTGCCAGGATAACTGTACTCGCAACTGTACCATCTCGTGGGAAGATTACATCTGAACTTAATGCGGAACGCACGTTACACTGTAACTACAGATTCAGTCCTTGCAAACGGTAAAACACAAAAAGCTTTCTGTTCACCAGTCGCCATCTTTGCTACTAGCGCTTACTATCGGAAGACAGAGGAAACGGTGTATGCGCACAGGTGTACCAACAAAACTGTTTGAGTTGTTCTTTCATATGATGTATTATTTTTAATTGTAAGTTAAATACTACAAAGCCTTAAACCCTGATACTCATTCATTTTGAAACACCCAGTATTACACTTGGTCTAATTTGCAGTTATTTCAACTTTTTATGTAGAGAATATTTTTTTAAATGTCTATATAGCTTGTTAAAAATTTATATTGAGTGAATTAAAGTTATTTTAGGTTAAATTTTGGTTTGAATTTTTTGTCTTTGGTATAATTTGTATATTCAGGATTTGTTTTAACTATGGAATCAATTTTTATTCTATAAAACTACTTTCTCATCAGGTTCTAGGAATTCGTTATAATTTGAAAAGTTTTTTCCATTACTTTGCTACAACTTGAAGAGACTTGAAAAATAAATTAAAAATTAGCTAACCTTTTTTGTCTTTAATATTAATTATAACTACTTACTTTTTGAGCAGAGTCTATACACGTTTGGAAGTCTTGACTGTCGATCCCACTCTGACAGTCACTCAAGAATTTGTCAACCTTTTTGACTTTCTTATAGTGTGGGAAACACTGAGTATGTTCAGGATCCAGTTTCAAACATTCTCGGATCTCTCTGCAAAATACAATCTCTGGTTAACATGTTCAAGTAACTACCGGTATTTGAGAACAAGCGGAGATTTGTTTTAGTAGTTGGCACTACCGATCCCTATGCTACTCCTCACCACACAATGAACTGGTTTTTGTTCAGTATCTTTGACTGAATTGGCAATTTTCAAAAGTAACCATGTTAATAGTTTTCTTGTGGCTGGTAAAGTTAGAAATAGTATCGCCAAAACTCTGGTCTTCTCACAAGAGCTAATGTTAAATTATAAAATTCCCTCTGCTAAGTTGAGCTGACTTGTAAATGATATAATAGAGTTAGTGGGTCGGATAAAAAACTCATGCAGTCAAGATATATATAACTTATCAAATAATTTGTTAAAGAAAAGTATTATATCGTAAAGCCCCTCACTTATTGTGTGAATTGGAATATGCAGGATGGTGTTTTTCCCGAGCAACTGAAAGTGGCTAAGGTGATTCCTGTCTATAAAAATCGCCCAAGAGTTGACCCAAGTAATTCTTTAAAATTGAAGTATTACGAAAAATTAATAAAATAATTCAAAATAATTATTTATACGAAAAAATAACACAAGCAGTAGCGCCAAGTCTCACAGACCCGAACAGCAATTTTCACCGACAAATAATATCACTAAGCCACTTTTTGACAATTGAGAGTGTACTAGACAGTAAGAAAGGCAGCGACTGTGAAAACAGGTTTTAGTTACAATCTTACCAAATTTCACTCATGAAAATATCTCTTGCGGGTCTATGAGACTTGGCGCCACCACTCCAGGCTTAATGCCATTTGGCATGATATTTGCAGCTTTATACAAAATATATCTTCTTCTGAGGATATTTTTTGAATATATCATCCTTTTAATACACATATAAATTTGGATATCTCCAATTTGTCAGTTATTGTTATAACCTTTTATGCATATTATAAATGTTAAGTGGAATATTCAAGGTGCATTTTAAAGGGCAGATTAATTAATGTTCATCTTGGTAAGTAGCAATCTTTTTTTTTAACTTGATCTCGTGTACCTTCACCAATTAATACTTTCGATCCAGGCGGCTATTATTAAAAAAAGGCACAGAAGGTTTGTGGTTTCAATAAAATAAATTAATAATAAACAGTTTCATTTTTAAACTACCTTATAACCATAACCCTCAACTATCTTTACAAAATTAACTGAATTCAATGGCACATGTACTCACTTTAGAGATTCTGTCGCCTGGCCCAGATTGTAATGCAACAGCGCCAGTTTCAAATATCCTTCTGTATTATCGGAAAGCAGTTTTGTTGTAGACCTTAAATCTATTATGGCTGACATTGTGTCTCCTGTGGCGACAAAGCAATTTGATCTCATCTCGCGTAACTTTGACGAGAAAGGGCATACCTGGAAAATAATATTAATTCAAAAGGCATTTTAGTCACATCTTGCATCAACAGGCTAGTGGAAGATTATATAGAACCAATTAAAAGCTTTGAAGAAAGAATCAAATACCCGAGTATCTGTTAGTCACGCAACAAATTAAGATGATCATTTTAGATTTATTAAAATTGTTCAAACTGTTAAAAATTAGGAGATAAAATTATAGGTACTTCGGTATTTCCAAACCATTTAATTTTCAAAAAATCCACATCAATACAATGTTAACTTGTAAAGAATTTAGTTAAGGGCACACACACATTATGATTTACTTTAAAATTATCTCACAACCTATGGGATATGATAGTCTCAAAAAAATTCCTATACTTTAGGCAAAGTATGAGATTCTTTCAGAAAATATTTATTATAATAAATAATTATTTACAAGTTACATGCATGAATTCATTGCCTAAACAAAAAACTAAATAAATATAATCTGACATGTGGAAAAGTAAATAATTCGACCACGTAGATGAACCGCTGACGTGAGTTAAGCGAATTTCCAAAATAAATTTTGTATGTTTTAGGGTTTCAAGCAACTATTTGGGAAATTGGTCTACACATGAAGGCGCTGAACACCTGCCTATATGTACGAAATATATTAGTAGAATTTGTTTGCACCTAAGTCTCGAGCTTCGACTCACTCGCAGCGGAAAAATTCGCTTTGCGAGTTAGCACCTCAATCTTTAGGTTAAGGACGGCTTCGCGTCATGTAAAAAAAAGTTACTTTCAGTTAAAAAACGAGCTTCCGGTTGTTGAATATTTTTGGCTAATGAACTCGTCCGAGCAAGAACCGACATGTGTACCAAAATTTGGACAAAATCAGGCTTAAAATGGCGATGCTAGAGTGCAAACACACATATACAAAACATTTTCTTCGGACCATGATCGGTGCTCATTTACTACTTCCCGACCTTAGGTCTCACCATAAGGGTCACTGCAATAGCTCATCTTTGCTTTGAAATTCGCTTTTTGGGGTGTCATTAAAAATTGTTATATGCATGTATTCGCACTCTAACGGTCGCATTTTAAAACCAATTTTGGTACACACATTGTTGTCTAAGTCACTCAGACGAGTTCGTTAGCCGAAAAAATCCAACAACTGGAAGCACATTTTTTGACCGGAAGTAACATTTTTGAGATTTTTCGTACTAGAATGAAACTTTTTTACAGTTTTATCTACAAAAATAAATGTAGGATATTATTCTGCACATTTTATTTTTTTACACGACCTTTAAAGCTCGCTTGGTTCTCCCAAAATCAATCAAAATGTAAAATACCTTAAAAGTACTCGGTTCAAATCCATGTGGGGGGATTTTACTGTGGGGTCAAAATCTTCATATCCGAGGCCGACGGCCGAGTTAGTACGCTGCAAGCGAAGCAAAGCAGTCCACAACCCAAAGCCAAAAGGTTGCAACTCACAACGCAAGGGGAATATAACAGCACGCGAGTCGTGACTGGACGCCTAGGCGCAAAAGTATTCTGCTAATATATATTGCGTACACGCAGGCCATTCAGCGCCTTTCGTGTGTAGACCAATTTCAAAATTTTTTGGTTGAAACCCTGAAACATATACATTTAATTTTGGAAATTCGCTCAACTCGCTACAGCGGTTCAGCTGCGTGGTCGAATTATTATGTTAATTCAAATAACTTAAAGAGTTCCAATGAGTCTGTATTAACAAGGTTTGAATATAAAATAATTTCCACATTTATTTTACACTCTGTAAATAATTTCAATCAGAACCATACAAATTGTATTAATAAACCAACATTTTATTTACACTGACCTCAATAATTTGCGTGAGAAGATCAATAGCTTGTGGGAAGTTCTGCCTGTCTATATGCATCCCAACTAAGTCCATATCATGGTTAACTTGTTCTATTCGCATTAAATTTAAGTTAGCGTCTTCGTAACCTTCCGCTTCAAACTGGAACAAATTAACGAATGTCAAAATTCATTCATAGGCTGTAAAAAGATAAAGTAGCTCCAGCAAAAAACAAAAATTACTTTTTTCATAAGAAATCAATGTCAAATTTTTTTAGGAAAACAAGAACTTTCTCGTGGTTTTATCTTATTAAATAAATTGTGAAATTCAGAAAAACCAGTTTAAAAAGTCGATACAGTAGAGTCCGCTTTATCCGGCCTAATATGGTTTAGTATCAGGCCAGATACCATAAAAGCCGGATAATCCGGTATAGGGTTTAATAACATTGTATAAATACCACGTCGGCGAAACACTCGCAAATACAACAAAACATACAAGATGGGATTTCCCTACAACACACCTCTGCTTGAATACAAGTGGACTTGTGCAGATGAAGATCAATGGCATACTGTGATTCAGTTGGAAACATCAATTTAGTGTACAGCAAGTCAAATTAATTTTAAAGACTTAATTAAAATTACAGTAAAATATTTTTGAAAGAAATTAAGTTTTTACTACGTTTTATCACTCGTAACCAAAATTTTCGCTACTGACGGCGAACGATAAATTGATGCCTTGAAAAAAAATTAACATGACTAAGTTCTGAAAATAGACAAACCCAGACAATGAACGAGCTAGTAGGGATGGGTAAAGGTACCATTATGAGAGCACTGACCTTGAGGGGAGAGTGAGATGACAAACAAGGCTCCAATAACTTATCAACTGTTCTACACTCCAAACAACTCAGCTCAAATACTAAACCTTTCAAGGACTTTTTTTACCGAGTAAAGCCGCACAGCGTATAACAACGACTGCCTATATCTTATGTAAATAAATAAATTATAGGTATTAGTACATAAAGTTTTAAAATTTTCTATATGTCAAGAACATAACCCCCTTTTCCTATAAAAATTTAGTTTTCACTATTAGCGGTTTTGTTATTCGCGGCAATTTGTTGGAACCTATAGCGAGGGATACTGTAATTTAAATTGGAATCATTCAATAAACAACAAATATATGGACCAAATCTTGGGGTTTGTTATAGTACTGTAGATACAACCATTGTTACAAGTGTAACATATTTTAACTAGATCACTGAACATACAATATTGTATAAAAACCTCAAACAAATTTTGCATTAAAAGTTGTATATGCCGTTGTCGTCACTACATTGCAGGTGTTCTTACGTGTTGTAAGATGTTTTCGGATCGCTTAGATAGTGCTTAATTTATTTCATTATATTCTTTGGATGCTGGGCCGGATAATCCGGGGGGCCGGATAAACCGGACTTTACTGTACTTACTTTTTATGAAGCAACTACAGTAGGCAGTAGGGGCAGTTTGGGGGACTATAATTTATTGGTAAACGTTGGCAGAACTGCACTAGTGTTTTTTGAAGGTGTTCCAAATTGTATAAAGTAATGTAATGATAACAAATAAAAGAGGTAACACACATCTATGGAATCTTAAGACCAATGATTATTTATCCTTCCCACTTGTACACCCAAAAGAAGATTCAAACTTACAACTTTTCTGAAGTCTTCTCTAGCCAAGTCCAAATCAGCTTGTTTTAAGAGAACATTACCTCTTTGCATACGAGCCTGTAAATACAATAATGTATCAAATAAATTATGTTAAAACTATTGTTCCTGCTAGTAAACTCCAGTGAAAAATCACAGGCTGATTAATTAGATACACATTAGAAATACACAATTTAAAAAACAAACTATTTACAAACAACATTGAGGCCTCTACTTATCTAGGCCTACCTAAACATAACCCCAAACTATAATCTACACTGGGTTTGTTTAAGTATTACAGATGATGGGTGAAATCAGCTGTTAAACGAATAGGTACAGATAGCGCCAATTAGGATGGAGCGCGAAGAGGGGGTGTGCAAGTCTCCTACGCTGGCTCCCACCACATTTCCCCTCTCGCGGCGGAGTACAGCCAGAGCCGCCTGCCCTACCAATTCATGTCTGCTATTTAGTCGTGTTGATTGTATATCAACACTTTTTGGTGGTAACTGTATTAAATACTCACAGTCAAGTAGGAGAAACTAATACGTTATACCTCATGCTCAAGTGACGCTTCACGCTACTTGGCACTATCTGTAGGCCTATTTCTTCTTTAAATTTGTATAAACAAATATATTGACGATATATTGACCCGGGTTGTTTTGGTCCGATATGGACTTGGATTCCTCCGTTTGGCACTTCCCACTCTACTCTACCTCTATTGTTTTTATATTATAAAACTTTAATATAGATCAATAAATATATTACGTCTTCCTTGTTGTAACTTAGATTTTTAGATGCGACTCGTGCCTACGCACAGGCTAAGCCTATGTGGGCACAATTTCCGTGATATTATTATACCTTTTTTCTGTATTATATTTAAGGAAATAAAAATAAATTGAATTGAATTGACGACAAAAGGTTGTATTTATATATAGTTTATAACCTCATAGCAAATATTATAATGCATATTATAGTATTCATTAGTTATATAACTCATATTAAAAAAAAATCAACTTCACAAGAAATTATAACGATTGAAGTTGTAAACATATCCCCAAACTATAATCTACAATGAGGTAAAAACAGAGTGAATGGGTTCATGTCATATACACATTGTGTGTTCTGTTGGTACACTGTCATGTGCAAAAATAAAATATAGAAAGAAAAAACTAAGTTGCTTTGGGCAATGGGTGGACCCTTTCGGGACCATCTGATGATATTTTGTCAGTTGCGAAAATTTTTATTTTGTTGTAGTTAAATAAGTAAAAGTAATGAAATTATTATTTTTGAAGACTAATAATATAATTTATAATGAATATAATAATTACTATTAAAAAATAATGTGAATAAATATATTAAAATAGATAAACAAACTGTGTTAATGTCCTGCGCATCTGTGGTGATCAGCTGTCTAGGCCTAATAATTCTATAAGCTCTGTTGTTTTAGTTGTAAACAACTGTTTATTTAGACTGCCATATATGGTTTAATGTTGTTTTGTTGTTATTTTACTTCCAACATTAAGTTTCCAGAAGAGCATATGTAAGGTGTGGTGAAGGCTGCCATGATGAAATTAATTACAAACATGTGTGCCAGTAAATAGTAAACAATTAATAAACCATTAGTTTTTCATTTGAGTGTACACATGTGACTATAAACTATGTTTAGTGTGTTAGTTACACAGTATTTAAAAAAATTTTATGTGAGTATTTCATTTCAAATTATACTTATTGCCTAAGCTAGGTTACGAGTAAAATTTTAGAAAAAAGTTTAGGTTATATTTGTTGCTATATTTTTCTTTTTTCAATACTTATCTTTATGAAATTTTCAGGATTAATAGAAAACATAATAAAACTGATACAAATCAAGTTTCCCAAGGAAAATTTCTTGTTTATTTTAAAAATAGGAAAATTTGAATTATAAGTTTTAAAAAACAATTTATGTTTTCCCCCAATTTTGGCGTTTTAAAATAAAAATATAAATTATTTCAGCTAATATATTCATTTATTAAAAAGTAAATTTATTTATCTTCAATTCAAAAAACTGCAAAGAAAAATATTTATAAATAAGCATTTTGTGATGTTTTTTATATAAGCGCTTGCAAAATATGTCTTCATTATAGTGTGCAGTTTTTAAAACCTCTCGGCCAAAATCAGTTTACACTTTTTACACAACCCCTGAAAAATGTTTGGTCCTAAAAAAGTAATATAAGGCATTTGGGAACTATTTTAACTACTTAAATGTGAAATACACTGAATCTTATATCAGCTTTTCTTACAACAACAATTTTAATGGAAGCCTAATACATACTAAGATCATTTAAACAAAAATATTTAATTTAAAAAAAGGCATTGTGTATTGTACTTACAGCAGTGAAATCAGGTTTCAATTCGAGGACTCTATCGAAATCAAGGATAGCATATTTTGATTTTCCTAAGGCTAGATAGACGGTTCCTCTTTTAAAATATGTTAAATAATTGTCAGGATCGCCCTCTGAAAACAAAATAACCATATTAGTACACAGTTAATCTTGATGTTACCAAATAAGATTATTTTTACGAAGCTGGCCTACTCAAATGTCATCTTCTGATAAGCTGATGAATGAATGTTGAATATAGTTCACACTACTTAAAAAAATGATTTAATGTGATAATGCTTGAAATTTAAAGACTTTGAGATAAAATGATTACGCAATGGATTTTCAGGCTTTATGCTCATCACCAAACCCATAGAAAAACATTTTGTCTAGATCAACACATAACATGAATTGATGCTTTGCTGACGTCCATTTTAAATTTGGGAGGGGGTTGGGTTTTACTAGGCAGCCTAGCTAGTTCAAAATATTAAAAAAAATTGGCTATATCTATAGCCTACGTGCCATTGGGTAACAAATGATATATAAATTAATTATCATGATACATATATACAGCTCATTTTGTGATATAGGCTAATTAATTGACTTTTCAACCTACTTACTAAATATAAATTGCATTAAATCCTTCCTGACACTATTTTACTTTAGTGCATGGTATATATTTTTTTATATTTAGAACATACCGGTATGTTATTCTTTTATTCAGAATTTTATTTTTTAGAACATATTGTACAAGAAAAAGTAAAAAACCTAAAGGTTATTTTGATTCTCCCCGCTCAGTTATAGTAGAACTACTACTATGAACTGTTGCTTATTAAAGCCAAATATCATAACCTGTAGATGTGATAAACCCCCAAAAGGAATGATTTGGCATCAGGCAGAGTACGATCTCAAACTGCCAACCATGAAAATATCTGTTTTGAACAGCTGACTGTACAATAATCTGTTTTAGTGTACACGTGTCCCCGCATCAGTTTCTTGATCGATCAGTATGTCCTTCAAATACTCAAAGTGTCCTAGTTAAGTGCTGTGCTGTATATACGTTATTTTTATAAATGTGATGTGTATATGTTTTCATTTCGTACCAATTGACACACATTAATTAATACAAGAAAAACAATTTTAAATTAGGTTTGATAATGCCTGATAAAAAGGTAAAATAGCGTAACCTATTAGAAAATAAACCAAAAAAGGACTGGTTTAGTATTTGGTTGACCCGCCTTAGAAAAATAAAAATCTTTAAAATTGCAATACAAGTTTTCTACCACACATATTACAATTAATAAAAAAAAAGACTAACAAACGCATACAACTAAATAACACCACTAATTATTTACAAATAAACAATAAACTGAATAAAACACATCCATTTTTATATGCAGGATTTCATAAAGCTTTTTTATCAGTTAGTCAGATTCTAAATGGTGAGAACACAACAGCTATAAAAGCTATAGTGGAATGTTCCTCTCTATGAACATGAGTCATTACACAAAGCACAGAAGATGAGTGGCAACACACAACAAGAACAAACCTAGTAAAGTTGATGGTAATTTTTTCCATCCGAACTCTGAACATGGCTGTCTAGCAGCTGAATAAAATAAATTCAGAACTGCACACTGAACATTAAAAGAAACAAAATGTTAAAACATTATTATATTGGAATGTAAGATAATTCTTTCATAAGCTGTCATTGGAAAAACAAACAAAAAACAATATGTGTAATAACCCATAACCGGCATAGAATTTTTTTATTTAAATGTCCTGAACAGTTTGATTAGTAAGTGGAACTTGCAGCCAACTGCGCTATTTCAGAAATGGCATAATTTTGTTATTTAATGTCTAATTATTACATTATTGGATTGACTTACTGGTATCAACTAAAATCAACAGCACATTACAATCCAATTCAGAATAAAGTGTTGACTTAATAACACCTTTGTATCCTAATCAAAATTTACAGGATACTTTATTATTTATTGCTTATATAAAGTTGTATCTACGGAACACTGCCTACCAAATTAACAAAGTTAAATGTAAAATAAATCAAAAGTATTACTAACCAACAGCTGCGTGATAATGTGATAAGGCATCCTGGAGCTGGCCTTTAGCTAATAGTAGTCGTCCCATTTCTAAATGTTTCTCGATTTCTGCTTGAGGAACTGAAGTTTTACCCTGAGTACCTGTGGGGAAAAAATTAAACATCAGTTCAGTAAATATAAACATATAACTGTCAGTTTTTAATTTGATGCTTATAAAAGTTTATTTACATGGCCTAACGGACTACTTTTAATCTTATACAATTTGAAGATTAACAAGATGTATTACGTTGAACTGAACATTTTTGCTGGACTTAAAAATGGTGTCAAAAAGTTTTCCTTATTAGCACGTTTTGTTGTACTACCATACCACTTGTAAACAGTCTTCAGAGTTACCACATTATCACCATGCACCGATTTTAACATTTCATGAGCTTCTTTAGCACTTTTTTGCTTGAAACAAAACTTAATGTTAATGCGTTGTTCGAAATCCATGATGCACGACAGACATGGTAAACACGACCGCACTCTAGTGGCTCTGGAAGCTGACTGACAAGTCACAACGTGTTCAAACATGATACTTCCTGTCTCAACAGATCAGGCTATAAAATCTATTGGATGTACGTAGGGTCAGTAAAAATTCTTTCACCGTATTGTTTGTTCACACCTTGTAATTTACACATTAAAAGAAAACAAATTATAAATTTGTCCTGAACTAATATTATTTATAACATATGGTCATTATTTACACGTGTTGGATAAGGTGCCATAGTACTGAAGCAGTAGGGTAAAGGGCTAAAATATACACGAAGTTGCTCTGGATTTAAAAAGGTGATAAAAAAGGTTCATACCAGTGAAGTTTAATAACATATCATGCATGTATAAACCCTTTTTAGTGCCTCTAAATCTAGAGTTTCTTCCTGTGAGTATTGTTTATCACCTTAATATAAACAGTGCCTAATAATATTAACCTCAATTAATAATATAAGGTAATGTTAATCAAATCACAAAATAAAATAGTAATGAAAGATAACACAAATGACTTGGGTTCTTTCAATTAACAGGTACCTTAACATGCTTGGGCAGTAATAGCTCTACATAAGAATACATTTTGTAGTTGACTTACTAATCTGATAAAACTGGAAACCGTAGAAATAGAACTGAATATATGTCTTAGTCAAAGTTAATGTTAAAATTAACTGTTAATCACATTATTGAAAATAACAATGTAGGCCTAATTAACGTTTTGTGTTTTAGTAACAAAGTGATTCTCAATAAATTGATATATAAAAAAGTATAAATGTATACAAAAATTACATAGTTTTCTATAAATATAGTAGGATAGTGAAGTTTTGGTTAACTAATGTTTAATTAGCATTACATAATTATAGGTTTCACAAAAAAATACAACTATATAAAGTTCAAGACGGTAGTCTTAAAATAAATGATTACTAATTTAAGTTTTTAATAAATTAGTATATATAGGTTATGTCTCACCCGTTAACATTATATCTAAAGAGACGAAGAACACCCAAGCAGAACAAACTTTCCAAGAAGACGATTGTAAATATTCCATATTTTAATTGAAGAAACCGCTAAGTCGACTAGAATGAAAGAATGAAATACTTTCAGTATTCCACAACACAAATGTCTTTAATACCATCATCCAGTTTCCTCCATAATAATCGTGGTATTTTAGGATTGGTGGAAATTTACACCGCCTCTAGAATCAGCTGAAAAAACATAATGCAACAGCTGATAACATTGCAGTATTTTTAATAGTCTTGCAAAAAACTATTATTACTTAAAACTATCCCATGATAGTTTAAATCAAATCAAAGTTGTGAGACAATTAATGTTTTTATTTTCATTTCAAAATATTTTGATTTAAATGATTCTTAGTTGTGCATGTAACTGGATTTTTCACTAAACCTTTGCACATTCATATGATTATATTTAGAAAGCGGTATAGTGCAAATAACAAAAATCGTATTTTCTATCAGATATGACATCATGATTCATCTGTGTTTAATTATTATTTTCGTTTTAGTTGACTGCAGTCAGTGCAGTCTGTAGTACAGTAAATAGTTAATTCATCAGCTGTTTGCTTTTGAAGAATCTTTAAGAAGACCTTAACCACTAAGCAAGTAACAAAAGCAGAAAGAAAAGAGCTATGGCTGGAAGAGCTATTAAGTTTGGTTCTACTTTAAAAGAAATTAGAATTCATTTTTGTCAAAAATCAGAAGCTAGCAAAGGAGTAAGGTAAGCTGTATTTATTTATATTTCACACCATTCAGTTAAATGAACTGATTATAGGCCTAGTTATGAGTTAATTTCTGCAATCTGAATGTAGGTTCCGCAAATAGGCCTATAGATTAAATTAAAAAAAAAAAATAATAAATTGATCTGACCTAACCCAAAGTTCGCAATAAGTTAGGGTTTGTCAGTTAAGATAATTTTTTAATAGGCCTAACTAATCACAAGAAATTTGTTAAAAATATTTAATCCATTGCAGCTTTTGAAAGATAACCTTCACTAACTACATCAATAATAAGTATTTATATAGGGTAGGCTATTTTCCACATCCAATTACACAAATCATTAAATATTTAAACGTATCAATAAATAATTGTTGGCACCAAATACCCACACATTCAGTTTTTGTACTAATCTCTTTTTCTAGCTAGTTTTAACCCTGATGCTTGCATAATTTGGCATACGTTTACTATTCGACCCTAGCCTAATATTTTTGCAGACAACGACGTTGTTTTACATTCTACTGTTAAATGTTGAATACAGGTAAACATACTGTGACTAAATACTATAGGTTAGAACCTTTTAGGTTTTTTTATTATTATTATTCTTGCATTTCTGTAACCATAGGTTAGCCTAGGGTCGAATAGTAAACTTCCGCCCATAATTTGTAGGTGGGCAAAAGTTTAGGCCTACACTATGACACCTCGCCATATTACAGCAGAGGTGTCAACGTATACGCAAGAAAATTCTCTAATATGTTATTGTAATGTACAATTCTATTTCTAAACATCTGAAATAAATGAAAATGTAATTAATTATAATCAGAAACTAAAACATGTTAAAATTAAATTCAATTCACAACTTATTTAACTCAGGAAATATTAGATGTAGGCCTATCTTTTCAATGACCGGACTGCGCATGAGAAGGTAGCGATTTTTTTGGGAGGTTGGAGATATTGTTCTCATCAAGAGCCACATTCTTCCTTTATATGTTCGATGGCCAATTACTAAGATTGAAGATATCTTCCCTGACTTATAACAACGTCACAGTGTTTATCAAAATTCTCAGTAACTTTCCTTAACCTCTTCTTAATCTACCTCGTACAGAGAAAAAAAAAAAACTGTAAGGATTGTAATAATATATTCAATTGTAGGTAATAAAAGGATGTCAGGATGGAGTGGGAGCATCACATGGCATCGTATGATATGTTACTTCATATCGTTTAGGAGACCTGGCAGGCCAATGAATAGGCCTATCACCAAAATGAGAAATCAAATAGAGCCATTGGCTTCTTTGAAAAATTAAAACCCAATTGTGTCATCTGAGCTTACTGCGCACCAATCCTAAACCTTTTTCAGAATGAAAGTGCATTTGTGAAGATGTTTGGTATTGGCATTAGACCAGTATCTAAGTTAGCATAATTACAAAGCTGTGAAGTAAAAGTTTACTTTGACGGACGTAAGAAAATAGTCTTCACCAGTTTCATTTCATTTTGTTACAAAATTGGAACTCGATTCGTAATTGTTTAAAGAATTTGTATTTTATACAGATCGAAACACAAATCCGTATGGAAAATTAAATTTTGCTCCTAAAAAAAAGCTGTTTGTTTATTCTGACATTTAAAAAAATGTTGCCAACATCCAGGGTGAATAATTGTTTGATAACTTGCAGGCCAATCTATGTTATTATTTCAAATTAATTCCATTAAGATAATAATTAAATGTGCTACCTGTAAGTTGGTAGGATATATAATAAGCTATGTAGTAATAGAAATTATTAAAATTATATTTTGTTTTAGGGATTTTGTTGAACAGTTTTATGTTCCGTTGAAGCAGGCAAATCCTAAATTTCCAATTCTCATCAGAGAATGTAGTGGTGTTCAACCTAAAGTTTTTGCTAGATATGGTAAGTAAACTACTTTGTGGTATTTTATTTCCACATTTTAGCCTATAATTATAAAAACAAAAACATAATAAATGATGTAACAATTTTGCAAATTATTTAATAAATAAGTTGATGCTTAGATCTTGGATCCAAAGACAAATTAAATGTGGATGTGAATGTTTGTCAAGTAGGTATTACAATACAGAGCCACATTTCAAGATCCTCCTTAAAGAATACTTATAAATAGGCCTACTAGTTGAAACGTTCAATATTTTTAAATTTAATAATTCTTCTAACTACAAGTTTAGTTAACCTTACATCGGGCGCAAATTAAAACAAGCTATAAATAATAATTATTAAAATTCATATTTTGCATCCCTGGCACTTTCTATCCATAGCCTACGACATACAACAGCCTACGATGGGTAACAGTGTTGTTCATTCTAAACAAAATTAAAATTTTTGACAATTCTGAAAAAATGGGCAAATTTTTTTGTTATTTTCTCTTCTTTACGTTTACAAGTCCATACTAATAAGTCGTTCAAGACAATATTTTACAATATAAGAAAGTCAATTTATTCTCATTGCGAATTGTGAAAAATGTTTATACTGTAACTTGAAAAAATCTAGAAGTTAATAAAATTACGGTTATTTTTAATGTAATCATGCCAATATTTACCTTAAATGATGTACAGAAATCACTCGCTAGGTTTCGAAAAATTGCCGCGAATAACAAAATTGCGAATAGCAAAAACCAAATCTTATGGGAAAAGGGAGGCTATGTTCGTGACGTATAGAATTTTTTTTTAAACATGTACTAATACCGATAATTAATTTACATAAGATAATAAATTTTATGTTTATTATTTCTGATTGCCTTACTGAACTGGTTAATTTTACTATAAATTTACTTTTTTGTATACTTACAGTTCTTGGTCCTTTACAGAAACAATAATAAAAACCTTCAAAATTTGCAGAACACGTAATAGAAACAGGCCACAGTTACACCAATATAGACAAAAACCTGCAAATATTACATAAATGCTCAAAAGGCCCTATTATGAACGTTTTGGAGGAATTCCAAATTTATAAACACACGAAAATAGACCCAACAATATTATTAAATGAAAAAACCTTATTCCAACCCAACAATATATTTGAAGAAATCATTCAGATGGACCCCCTCCAACTTAAGCTAATGAGCACACTGGACTGATAAGGAAAATCAGTACTAGCCTGCAAAAAACGATCGCGGACACACGTAATTTCGGCTCGCTGTAGTTGTGAATCAAATTTAAATGTCCCTATTGAGTGTTGTGTTGTGTGTTACATGTTGTTTCTGAATGTTTTCATGTAAGCGTTACATTTTATAAACTTGACGTGCATCAACGAATGTAAAGGACTAGTGAAGCAGTGGCGTAACTACATTGATTGGCGCCCCCCGCAGATACAAGAATGGCGCCCCTCAAAAAAAAAAAACCCCAGTCGCAACTTCTCTACACTCGTAAGCAATCCCACCCCACGGTGTTTTATGTAACTATTACCTTTACTAACTACTTCCGGATGAACCGAAACTCACAGAAGTGTACAGTATGATACGTATTATGTCCTTTCTATGTACATACCGGCCACATTTCCACTTGTTAGTTTATGATTTTATGAAGACATATTTTTTAAAAAAATTTATGGGGTTAATGTCAAATGCCAAATACTTAATTAAAAATTATTTCATGTTAAAATGCAGAGAACATAATATAAAACAGTTTTAATTCATTAACAAAATTATTTTAAAACAATTCAGAGGACGTATATACATATTAAAAATTATTTTATGATAATTATTTGATTAAAAATTATTTTTTTTAATATTGAATATTCAGCTTAACTATTAAAATAAATTCAATTTTATTTTCAAAATTTTTTAGGCCTCTATCAGCTTTTCCTGGGCCAACATCTGAAAAATGTAATAATGGAAAATGCACAACTGACACCAAAACCTAGAGCACTGAATTCGTGAGACGTGTGGCACGAGAAAGTGTGTGACTGCCACTGTGCCACGCAAGTCGCGCTTCGTAGAGTCGTGTTACCAATATGCGCTAATCCATTCATTTACGTATGGCACAAAAAGTCGCGCTGTGCCACGTCCCGTGACAAGCGTCAAACGCGTCCCAATATGCGCCTAGCCTAACACCTGGTGGTTATACATTTACATCAATGAAATACATTTGTTTGATGTGGGAGCCAATAGTTCGCTTATTAATTATTAAAGTTAAGCAGACATTATTGTTAACTGCTACTGAACAGATTTCTTAACCTTAATGATTATGGTTTTCAGACTTATGAGCCATGGTTATATTATTTATGTAGCAGTTTTATTAAGATATCTTAATGAAATATTGTTCATTGTAAAATTTTGATAATAATGTGTTTACTACATTTTATTTTTTGAATTCTTTATATATTTTTTTTGAGCCCGGGTCGCGACGCCCCTTGACCTGCCGCGCCTCCCGCACCGCAGGGTTTTTTTTACGCCACTGTAGTGAAGTGTAGGTTTGATAATGCCTGAATAGAAAAGGCGAAACGTACGTAACCAGCAAATAAAAAATAAAAATAAAGGACTGAGCTTTAAGTAGGCTCATACAAAAAAGTTAATTTATAGTTTTATGTTTACTTAAATTTTATTTACTTTATTTTTGTAGAAAGTATCCTGTTTAATCCCCAGAATTATAATTTCAGTTACATAACACTAAATACACTAAAATCTAAAAAGTGTACAGTCCAATCTGGAAATATTTATCACTGTGAAATCTATAACACTACAATTACTAAAATAAAACTAATCAACTTGTAATCTTTGATTGTTTTTTATTTAGTTCTAGTTCTTTTCGCACTTGTTGTACGGCGCTAATTCCATGTCAAGTTCTCTACTGAATTTCATAGCTAATCGAAAAATTTCAGTCACTTCTTTTAAATTAATTTGACTTGCTGTACACTAAATTGCTGTCACTAACTAAATCACTGTACAGTACAGTATGTCATTGACCTTCATTTGCACAAGTCCACTTGTATTCACGCAGAAGTGTGTTGTAGAGAAATCGTGGTATAAACGAGTGTTTCGCCGACATGGTATTTATACAATGTTATTAAATTTGTACAATAATAATTACAGTACATACACTGTAATAATTTACGGTTTTTG
>JAGFPH010005285.1:76226-100022 GCA_018207615.1 Philaenus spumarius
TGTGT
Organism: Philaenus spumarius; assembly: GCA_018207615.1. Classification (NCBI taxonomy): domain Eukaryota; kingdom Metazoa; phylum Arthropoda; class Insecta; order Hemiptera; family Aphrophoridae; genus Philaenus; species Philaenus spumarius. The sequence goes on from JAGFPH010005285.1 coordinate 76,232, forward strand.
TCTCACCATTTAGAATCTGACTAACTGATAAAAAAGCTTTATAAAATCCTGCATATAAAAATGGATGTGTTTTATTCAGTTTATTGTTTATTTGTAAATAATTAGTGGTGTTATTTAGTTGTATTTATTTAGTTGTATGCGTTTGTTAGTCTTTTTTTTTATTAATTGTAATATGTGTGGTAGAAAACTTGTATTGCAATTTTAAAGATTTTTATTTTTCTAAGGCGGGTCAACCAAATACTAAACCAGTCCTTTTTTGGTTTATTTTCTAATAGGTTACGCTATTTTACCTTTTTATCAGGCATTATCAAACTTAATTTAAAATTGTTTTTCTTGTATTAATTAATTGGTCAATTGGTACGAAATGAAAACATATACACATCACATTATTACAAATAACATATTTACAGCACAGCACTTAACTAGGACACTTCGAGTATTTGAAGGACATACTGATCGATCAAGAAACTGACGCGGGGACACGTGTGCATTAAAACAGATTATTGTACAGTTAGCTGTTCAAAACAGATATTTTCATGGTTGGCAGTTTGAGATCATACTCTGCCTGATGCCAAATCATTCCTTTTGGAGGTTTATCACATCTACAGGTTATGATATTTGGCTTTAATAAGCAACAGTTCATAGTAGTAGTTCTACTGTACATTGATAATATATCTGGTTTTTTATACTTACAAACCTGCAAGTCTTTCTGCCCCTCTTCTAAATTAAATATCACATTTCACAAGAAGAAATAGGCTTTGGTTCAATTGACCAAGTATCAGTGCTTATTTCAATTTATCACTTAAACACAATATAACAAGCTCTTCATAATGCAAATTTACAGGCGATATGAGATTAAGCCAGTGCTGCCAATGACCTGAGCGGGGAGAATCAAAATAACCTTTAGGTTTTTTTACTTTTTCTTGTACAATATGTTCTGAAAAATAAAATTCTGAATAAAAGAATAATATATGTTCTAAATATAAAAAAAAATATATAATGCACTAAAGTAAAAAGTGTCAGGAAGGATTTAATGCAATTTACATTTAGTAAGTAGGTTGAAAAGTCAATTAATTAGGCTATATCACAAAATGAGCTGTATATTTGTATCAGCCTATAGTATCATGATAATTCTTTTATATATCATTTGTTACCCAATAGATATAGCCAATTTTTTTAATATTTTAAACTAGATATTAAAACCCAACCCCCTCCCAAATTTAAAATGGACGTCAGCAAAGCATCAATTCATGTTATGTGTTGATCTAGACAAAATGTTTTTCTATGGGTTTGGTGATGAGCATAAAGCCTGAAAATCTAGTTGCGTTATCATTTTATCTCTAAGTCTTTAAATATTTTCAGGCATTATCACAGAAAGCATTATTTTAAGTAGTGTGAACTATATTCAACATTCATTCATCGGCCTATCAGAAGATGACATTTGAGTAGGCCAGCTTCCTAAAAAAATCTTATTTGGTACTTTAAAATCTTATCAAGATTAACTGTGTACTAATATGGTTATTTTGTTTTCAGAGGGCGATCCTGACAATTATTTAACATATTTTAAAAGAGGAACCGTCTATCTAGCCTTAGGAAAATCAAAATATGCTATCCTTGATTTCGATAGAGTCCTCGAATTGAAACCTGATTTCACTGCTGTAAGTACAATACACATTGCCTTTTTTATATTAAATATTTTTGTTTAAATGATCTTAGCATGTATTAGGCTTCCATTAAAATTGTTGTTGTAAGAAAAGCTGATATAAGATTGAGTGTATTTCGTATTTAAGTAGTTAAAATAGTTCCCAAATGCCTTATATTACTCTTTTAGGACCAAACATTTTTCAGGGGTTGTGTAAAAAGTGTAAACCGATTTTGGGCGAGTGGTTTTAAAAACTGCACACTATAATGTAGACATATTTTGCAAGCACTTATATAAAAAACATCACAAAATGCTTATTTTTAAATATTTTTCTGTGCAGTTTTTTGAATTGAAGATAAATAAATTTACTTTTTAATCAATGAATATATTAGCTGAAATAATTTATATTTTTATTTTAAAACGCCAAAATTGGGGGAAAACATAAATTGCTTTTTAAAACTTATAATTCAAATTTTCCTATTTTAAAAATAAACAAGACATTTTCCTTGGGAAACTTTATTTGTATCAGTTTTATTGTGTTTTCTATTAATCCTGAAAATTTCATAAAGATAATTATTGAGAAAAGAAAAATATAGCAACAAATATAACCTAAACTTTTTCTAAAATTTTACTCGTAACCTAGCTTAGGCAATAAGTATAATTTGAAATGAAATACTCACATAAAATCTTTTGAAATACTGTACAACTAACACACTAAACAGAGTTTATAGTCACATATGTACACTCAAATGAAAAACTAATGGTTTATTAATTGTTTACTATTTACTGGCACACATGTTTGTAATTAATTTCATCATGGCAGCCTTCACCACACCTTACATTATGCTCTTCTGAAAACTTAATGTTGGAAGTAAAATAACAACAAAACAACATTAAACCATATATTGCAGTCTAAATACACAATTGTTTACAACTAAACCAACAGACACTGAGCTTATAGAATTATTAGGCCTAGACAGCTGATCACCACAGATGTGCAGGAAAATAATTCAATTTGAAATGTATTTACAATTTAATCTCTGCGCTCACAAGAAAAAAGCTCCGGAATTTCTAACACGATAGGCCACTCACGGAACTTAACTCCGGAATCACTGTACACAATAGGGTGCTCACAGAGTCTACTTCCAGTCTTTACGCAGACCACTCCACTTTACGCAAATAACAATACTTAGGGGAAGGTAGGGTTTGCTATATTTTCCTAGAGTGAGGCTTGTGACGTAGGCCGAGTTTTAAGACTGCCGACCGTAGAAAAATAATAATTTTAATGGAAAACAATACAACCTGGAGGTAACTTCCTTGATGCGCCCGTTGGAAGGTTAATAAAATACAAGATTTTTATTATGTACAATTCAAAATTCAATTTTTGAAATCTTGAATTTTCTTAAATTCTTAATCGCTCTGTTTTTTGTATTCTTTTTTTTAATAAGCAATGCTACTAGCTGTAACGTTTTCCTTCCTTCTGCATGTTGTTAAAACTGTGGTTGGTGTTAATTGTCGGAACTGAATCAATTCCTGGGAAACAGGTGGTTGAGGAGCAGTTTAATCTCCAGTTGTATTCAACTGCAATCTATTCCATTTTTGGTTTAAGACTATGTTTTTTAAAATTAAAATCAACTCCCATAAAAGCGATGTACGTATGTAACATATAATATAACAGCTGAGTAACATCAACTGTAAATCCAGTGTAGATTATAGTTTGGAGTTATGTTTACAACTTCAATCGTTATAATTTCTTGTGAAGTTGATTTTTTTTAAATATGAGTTATAGAACTAACGAATACTATAATATGAGTTATAATATTTGCTATGAGGTTATAAACTATAGATAAATACAACCTTTTATCATCAATATATTTTATATTTGTTTATACAAATTTAAAGAAGAAATAGGCCTACCTATTCGTTTAACAGCTGATTTCACCCACCACCTGTAATACTTAAACAAACCCAGTGTAGATTATAGTTTGGGGTTATGTTTAGGTAGGCCTAGATAAATAGAGGCCTCAATGTTGTTTGTAAATAGTTTGTTTTTTAAATTGTGTATTTCTAATGTGTATTCTAATTCTGATTAATCAGCCTGTGATTTTTCACGGGAGTTTACTAGCAAGAACAAGCATAGTTTTAACATAATTTATTTGATACATTATTGTATTTACAGGCTCGTATGCAAAGAGGTAATGTTCTCTTAAAACAAGCTGATTTGGACTTGGCTAGAGAAGACTTCAGAAAAGTTGTAAGTTTGAATCTCCTTTTGGGTGTACAAGTGGGAAGGATAAATAATCATTGGTCTTAAGATTCCATAGATGTGTGTTACCTCTTTTATTTGTTATCATTACATTACTTTATAAAATTTGGAACACCTTAAAAAAAACACTAGTGCAGTTCTGCCAACGTTTAACAATAAATTATAGTCTCCCAAATCGCCCCTACTGCCTACTGTAGTTGCTTCATAAAAAGTAAGTATCGACTTTTTAAACTCGTTTTTCTGAATTTCACAATAAGATAAAACCACGAGAAAGTTCTTGTTTTCCTAAAAAAAAATTTACATTGATTTCTTATGAAAAAAGTAATTTTTGTTTTTTGCTGGCGCTACTTTATCTTTTTACAGCCTATGAATGAATTTTGACATTCGTTAATTTGTTCCAGTTTGAAGCGGAAGGTTACGAAGACGCTAACTTAAATTTAATGCGAATAGAACAAGTTAACCATGATATGGACTTGGTTGGGATGCATATAGACAGGCAGAACTTCCCACAAGCTATTGATCTTCTCACGCAAATTATTGAGGTCAGTGTAAATAAAATGTTGGTTTATTAATACAATTTGTATGGTTCTGATTGAAATTATTTACAGAGTGTAAAATAAATGCGGAAATTATTTTATATTCAAACCTTCTTAATACAGACTTATTGGAACTCTTAAGTTATTTGAATTGACATAATAATTCGATCACGCAGCTGAACCGCTGTAGTGAGTTGAGCAAATTTTTTAAATTAAATTTATATGTTTTAGGGTTTCAACCAAAAATTTTTGAAATTGGTCTACACACGAAAAGGGCTGAATAGCCTGCATGTACACAATATATATTGATAGAATACTTTTGCACCTAGGCGTCCAGTCACGACTCGCGTGCTGTTATATTTCCCTTGCGTTGTGAGTTGCAACCTTTTGGCATTGGGTTATGGACTGCTTCGCTTCGCTCGCAGCGTACTAACTCGGCCGTCGGCCTCCGATATGAAGATGCCCTCACAGTAAAATCCCCCCACTTGGATTTCAACCAAGTACTTTTATGGTATTTTACATTTTGATTGATTTTGGGAGAACCGAGCGAGCTTTAAAGGTCGTGTAAAAAAACAAAATGTACAGAATAATATCCTTCATTTATTTTTGTAGATAAAACTGTAAAAAGTTTCATTCTAGTACGAAAAATCTCAAAAATGTTACTTCCAGTCAACAAATGTGCTTCCAGTTGTTGGATTTTTTCGGCTAACGAACTCGTCTGAGTGACTTAGACAGCCAATGCGTGTACCGAAATTGGTTTTAAAATGCGACCGTTAGAGTGCGCATCCATATATATAACAATTTTTAATGACACTCCAAAAAGCGAATTTCAAAGCAAAGATGAGTTATTGCAGTGACCCTTATGGTGAGACCTAAGGTCGGGAATTAGTAAATGAGCACCGATAATGGTCCGAAGAAAATGTTTTGCACTTTAGCATCGCCATTTTAAGCCTGATTTTGTCCAAATTTTGGTACACATGTTGGTTGTCGCTCGGACGAGTTCGTTAGCCAAAAGTATTCAACAACCGGACGCACGTTTTTTGACTGGAAGTAACATTTTTTGACAGGAAGCGAAACAGTCCATAACACAAAGCCGCAAGATCGAGGTGCAAACTCGCAAAGCGAGTTTACCCGCTCCGAGTGAAACGAAGGAGCATGTGAGTCGAAGCTCGAGACTTAGGTGCAAACAAATTCTACTAATATATTTCGTACACATAGGCAGCTAGTCAGCACCTTCATGATTAGACCAATTTCTTAAACAGTTGCTCGAAACCCTAAAACATACAAAATTTATTTTGGAAATTCGCTCAACTCACGTGGTCGAATTATTTACTTTTCCACGTGTCAGATTATATTTATTTAGCTTTTTGTTTAGGCAATGAATCCATGCATGTAACTTGTAAATAACTATTTATTATAATAAATATTTTCTGAAAGAATCTTACACTTTGACTAAGGTATAGGAATTTTTTTGAGACTATCATATCCCATAGGTTGTGAGATAATAGCTTTAAAGTAAATCATAATGTGTGTGTGTGTGCCCTTAACTAAATTCTTTACAAGTTTAAATTGTATTGATGATGTGGATTTTTTGAAAATTAAATGATTTGGAAATCCCGAAGTAACTAGGCTATAATTTTATCTCTTAATTTTTAACAGTTTGAACAATTTTAATAAATGTAAAATGATCACCTTAATTTGTTCCGTGACTAACACATACTCGGGTGTTTGATTCTTTCTTCAAAGCTTTTAATTGGTTCTATATAATCTTCCACTAGCCTGTTGATGCAAGATGTGACTAAAATGCCTTCTGAATTAATATTATTTTCCAGGTATGCCCTTTCTCGTCAAAGTTACGCGAGATGAGATCAAATTGCTTTGTCGCCACAGGAGACACAATGTCAGCCATAATAGATTTAAGGTCTACAACAAAACTGCTTTCCGATAATACAGAAGGATATTTGAAACTGGCGCTGTTGCATTACAATCTGGGCCAGGCAACAGAATCTCTAAAGTGAGTACATGTGTCATTGAATTCAGTTTTAATTTTGTAAAGATAGTTGAGGGTTGTGGTTATAAGGGAGTTTAAAAAATAAAACTGTTCATTATAAATTTATTTCCCCTGGTTCGGGGGAAGTTGAGGCTGTGTTGGGGAAATTTTGGCCAGGGGAAAACTTACAAAAAATGAGGAAAATAATTATTTTGAGGGGAAAATACATGGAGTTTGAAAAAGAACTCACTAGTTTTATGTACAAATTTAATGGTGAAATTAATGAAAAATTACATTAACGAGTACGTACAATGAAAGAGAATACCTTCAAATTTTTGTTTAATGTAAGATCCCTTTAATGATCATCCTAGATACCACCCAGGTCTCTTATGAAATCAAGGAGGGTGTTAGGATCAACACCACGGACCTCTTCCAGGCTAATAAAATCACTTCCGAGTACCACGAACCTCCTACATTCGAGAGCCTCGCACTCATACAGCAGGTGTTGAGTCGATTCAATCCCAAGGAGGACAGTCTTCTGAAACCTGGCCTATTTTTAGGGGGTTGATACTTGGCCGGGCAGTGACCAGTAAGGATTCCTACAATCCGTCTGAGATTGTTTCTGGCTTTCAATAGAAGCTTTTGAGCTTTCCACTTGCAGAGGCAGATGAATATTTTAGCCTGCCTAAGCCCAGGAGCATCGTTCTAATGGGAAGACCAATTTTCCTCCGTCCAGATTACAACAGCATCTCTTAGGTGGCTCTTGGGCCTCCCTCAGAAAGGATCTGGGCTAATGAAGGGCTTTTTGGTCCCAATTCTAGTAAGGCGATTGCTGCCTCGTTAACCTTTATGCCTACTTGGCCAGGTACCCATTTAAGAGTAACTTCGCTACTTCATCGGCTACTGATGAGAAATCTTGCATCATTCTAACAACAGCAAAAGTTGGCATTAATCTACAGCTGAAACCTGGAGAATAAATTTTACTGTCAACTCCAAAAAAAAAACTTGAACACATCAAATATCATATATAAACTACTTATATACATATATAAAAACAAAATATTAAGTCAATGAACACTAACACAACCATCCGGCGTTTCAGACTGAAAGAAAAAATATCATTATGGGAACCATCCGGTAAATGAGATGTGGTTACTTTTGACTTATTCAATCAAAGAGGTACTAAACAAAAACCTGTCCATTGTGTGGTGTTGAGTAGCAGGCTCCAACCTCTATTGGCAGTGCCAACTACGAGGGTAGACTGAAAAGTAATGCACACATGCTTGTAGAACACAAACAAAAATAAATAGATCGGGCAAAAAGTACATTCAAGCATTCTTAAAATATTGTTAAGCTTCAAAATCATATATTTATTTTTCAACATAGTCACCGTTAAGACCAACACATTTCTCCCAACGCGTAACAAGTTTTTTCATCCCGTTATTGAAAAATTCTTCCGACTTCTCTCGAATCCAGGACTTGATAGCTGCTTTCACCTCATCATAAGAGGTGTATTGATTACCCTTGAGGTCCCTCTTGAGTAGAGGGAAAAAATAAACACCGCAAGGGGCAAGATCGGAGAAGTAAGGAGGGTACGGAATCGGTTCAAATTTCAGGTTTTGCAGAACCTCGTCAGTTGCGCGCGAGGTATGTGGGTGAGCATTATCTTGTTGAAAGACTATAGGCTCCAGGCTGCCTCTAACATGATAAACTCTAGATGATAAACGTTCTAGATAATCGGTCACATAAACTCGGTGAGCATCCCAAAACACAGCCGAAAGAAGTTTTTTTGCAGACGGTTGTGTATTGAACTTTTTCACCTGAGGAAAAAACGGATGTCGATATTCAGCACTCTGTCTTTTCTCTTCCGGGTCATAGTTATGGCTCCTTGACTCGTCCCTGTCATAATATTCAAAAGAAAGTCGTCTCTTTCGTCACTAGCATTGCAAAAGTTGCTCGCAGCATTCCAATTGATACCGTTTGTTCTGTGAGACAATGTGGTGCCCAATATGCACAGATTTTACAGTATTCCAATTGTTTAGTAATGAAGCCGATAATTTCCTTGGATATTCCATTATGGTATATCCATTATGGTATATGGCGATATCCTTTTGAGTGATATGCCGGTCACTTTGACTCAAATCGTTGACGAGTTTGCGGTGTTTATCGCCTGTGACACTGATTGTACGTCCGCTGCGAGTTTCATCAACAATTGTGGCTTTTCCAAGCTAGCAACCACGAAATTGTATTACCCATCGATTTACTATAGACCTATCAACAGCATCCGTCATGATAAACAGCCTTTAAATGACGACGATGAAAGGAGTCACTTTTTAACAGTTAAAAATTCGATAACAGTACGCTGTTTACTATCGTTACATAGCATTAGAACACATCTCCATACTTCCGCTGCTCAAAATACACTGGATGAATGCAAGGTCTTCAAACTATAGAGGGGAGGGGAATGTTACTCCCATATGCCACCTGGCAGGCTTCTGAAAGTCATTTAATTTGCGTTCCACAAGCATGTGTGCATTACTTTTCAGCGTAACCTCGTACTAAAATATAAATCTGTGCCTGTTATCACATACAGGCAGTTTACTTGAACATGTTAACCAGAGATTGTACTTTGCAGGGAGATCCGAGAATGTTTGAAACTGGATCCCGAACATACTCAGTGTTTCCCACATTATAAGAAAGTCAAAAAGGTTGACAAATTCTTGAGTGACTGTCAGAGTGGGATCGACAGTCAAGACTTCCAAACGTGTATAGACTCTGCTCAAAAAGTAAGTAGTTTAATATCAAAGTGGGGTGTAATGAGTAAAACTAAGAGGTTTTATTTATGTGTCTCTAACAATAAACTCAAATGTTATCTTTTTTATATAAATAATTTTTCATATTTTTTATGAATTGTGAACCATTAAAAATTGCAAAGACAAAAAAAGTTAGCTAATATTTATTATTCAGGTTTTGTCAAGTTGTAGAAAAGTAATGAAAAAACTTTTAAAATTATAACGAATTTCTAGAACCTGACAAGAAGGAAGTTTAATAGAATTAAAATAGTTAAAACAAATCCTAAGTACACAAATTATATCAAAGGCAATAAATTCAAACAAAAATTAACCTAAAATAATTTCAGTTCATTAATTAATTTTGAACAAGATAGCCTATGTTGGCATTTTGTAAAAAATATGCTCTACGTAGGAAGTTAAAATAACTGCAAATTAGGCCAAAGTATAATACTGGGTGTTTCAAAATGAATATCGGGGTTTTAAGGCTTGTAGTAGTACTTAACTTAAAATTATAAATAATACAACAAATGTAAGAGCAACTAAAACGGTTTTGTTGGTACACATGCACTGTTTCCTCTGTCTTCCAATAGGAAGCGCTAGTAGCAAAGATGACGACTCGTGAACAGAAAGCTTTTTGTGTTTTTAATCTGTAGTTACAGTGCAACGTGCATTCCGTATTGAGGTGACATTTTGCAGGATACTCATCAACAAAAACACCAAAGTTGGAGAAAACAACTTGTTCTGATAATTAGTTTCAAAATGGTGGCAATTGAACATTTTAATTAAATAAATATTTGTACATGTGTACACCGTCTGAGGTCTGTAGATCACCTCGTTAAAAGGCTACCGCTGTTTCAGAAAAACCCGTTCGACCAGACCAGTGCATGAATCGCACATGTTATTTTGCGTTATGTTTCAATGTATTATATTATTAGTGTTGTGTTGTGTTGTATGTTTTTATACGGTTTTTATATACTTTACAGGTACAAATATTTATTTAACTATAAACATGTTATCCAGTGGCTATAACACAGGAATGAAAATAAACATTTTATATAGGAATAATTCAAAAATCATTAATTTGTATAAAAAAATTTTATACAGTTTTTAGTTTCTTATTGAATGGTACAGTCGTTAATACTATCAAACAAAGGGTTACTACTGTAAAACAGTATTTTTTGAATAAACGATTGAATTGTTATTCAAATTGATTTTTATAAAGTGATGTTAGTTAGCAATATAACCTCTCATAATGTGTCTATTCTTTAGTTTTAATTAACTATTCTGTACAGATTTATTTTGAAAAACTCTTTCAATTATATTTGTCTTGTTATGTTTGGCTGTATAGATACTTAAGACTGAAGAAAATGTACAAATGATAATATACGTAGCCAAAGAGAAATTATGTCACTGTTACCTGCAAGCTGATCAAGCTACGTTAAGTTTACAGTATTGTCGAGAAGCTCTTGAAATACATAAAGACCCTTCGGTCCTCTGCGATAGGGCGGAAGCTTACCTAGCAACGGATATGTTTGACGAAGGTAATTGTAACATTCTCTCTTGTGTTGTAGGCCAGTCCACTGGTTCAGTGAACTCTAATCTTTTTAACTACTATAGTTAATAAAGGGTGCAAAGTGCCTCAGGCGTTACAGTTTATTGAGGGTGACTAAGTAAACGTTGCACCCGTAAAGGTCGGGACATACATGACCGCACAGTGCCCGCACCACACCACGGCCTAGTGTTGATCAACACACGGCGCGCCTCCTGTACGGTGATGTACGTTTCCATTATATTATTTCCCTGCCGTGTGTTGGCCAACACTAGGCTGTGGTGCGGTGCGGGCACGGTGCGGTCATGTATGTCCCGACCTTTATACATACACCGTTTTTCCTACAACTGCATTTTAAATTAGTGTTTTTTTAGTTTTAAAAAGGTCTGTTTTACTAAACAAAACGTGTTAGCAGTACAATCTAGTTCACAAACGTTCTGTATAATCCAGATAGTATTATAGTCCACCAAAAGCAGCACAACAATCAAAGTTTTCAAAACAGCCTACATCAGCTGTTTACTGTGCACCGTATTGTTTTTACGCACGCCTTGCGATAAAAGTAAAACAAAGAGGTATAATTACTTGACGTTTAACACATGTAGTTTAGTTTGCGGACTGCTGCGAGTGTGCAAAAAACACACTTTGTTAAGTAGCTGTAGGAAATAAATATTTAGTGCTGGGTTTCTTAAATCCAATAGTATACAGTGAAAAATGTCAAAATACGACAGCGAGTTGCGACGCACGGCTCTAGAAGCGTCGTTTACAACGATTCAACTCGAAAGGTTGAGCCTCCTGGCCTGGGCGAGGGGTACAGGGGAGCGGAGGGGGATTTGCTGGTATAACATTGTTTGCCGCTGCAGTCCTAGATAAAACGACTCCCGACTCCGCTCGAAGCTAAAGTTCACATCTGTGTTATGTAAACAGCGCGCTAATTCCGTTGTGTGTTTGTTTACCTCCTGCTAATAAATAAAGTATACTAATATGCAAAACAACATTGTTCTCAATTTTGTATTTATACTTAATTTACATACTCCAATCTATCATCAAAACTATAACCCAATTCTATCCCATTATACTACTGATGGGCAGAACGACTCAATTCAAAGATTCCGATCATTTGGATTCGTTCACCAAAATGACCCTTTCATTCGGTTAATTTATACAAACGACACACGCGTTTCTCTTTTCCATTTTAAAATTTATGTTCTTTCTTCGTACATGAAACATACAAATTTAAAAAAATATTTTTCTTTTAAGTAGCAACCAAAGCAACAAATATTTTTATAAAGCCTGGTCGGACAAATGGAATCAGTCAACCGTTGGGAGACACCTGCACAAAATTCAACCCCTACCAACTGACGGGAACTTATATAAAGGGGTGCAAAGACAATAGCATCTTTCGCAGCAAGAGCTAGAATCGGTCAAATAGTGACGCAGAAATACCTATTCCGCTTCAACCTTACCGATTCATCACACTGTGCATCATGTGAAGACGGTGAAGAGGATCTGGAGCACAATCTTCTGCGTTGCAGCTATCCAATTCTTTCACGTGATCTACTAAGAGCAGAAGTCAACGATTTTGAGGACATCCTTACAAAACATTGGCAGCTTGCTTGTGCTGCGTATATTGGACACCGGGCCATCGGCTACGATTGATGCTGGAAGCCCATACTAAGAATTTTTAATTCTTTTAATTAAAGACTAAAATGACCAACTGCTGATCCAGATCCAAGGGAACGATCAACGAAAAATTATTGAATCAGTTTCGTTTTGCCTTCTCGCTCCTGTATCAGACTTGTGTCTTTCCTTTCGGGCCATGAACCAACGACTCTTCTTTCTTTTTACATAAATTGTCACTACTTCTCTACATTATATTGTTCTTAGTTTTCCTATCAACTTTTTAAGTTCTTTGTAGCATTTAATTTATTTAATCTGGCTCAGTAGGTGATCTTTCAAATAATCAAGATTAAGAAGAAATAATTTCAAAAAATAATAAGATTTGGATTCTCTCTGGGTCCTCATATTGAAGAACGAATCATTCATTATCCCCCCCCCCCCATCACTAGATTACACGCTTTTCAGTGGTGTCTCTAAACAGCCAAATTGTAGTAAAAAAAGGCCTAAAATTGGCCATTTTCTTGTTTGGTATTAAACAAATTTTCCCCAGACCTCCCTCTCTCCCAGTAGGTGGCCACTGTTGTCGGCTTCAAAAACCCTTTAATGTATTTCAAGAAACTTTTGTATAAATCAGCAAACACATGCCTTGTAACAGAGTATTAGCTGATATCAAACTTTATATACAGCGTTATACTGAATACTTGCTCAAATAAATAGCCTATCAAACTTGTGTAAGCATGCCAACTAATCCAACTTTAAGTTAATCTCACCTTTATTAATCTATAACAATTTAGGAAAATAGAAACAGTAATTCACAATACGCAACAAATGAGTTTCACTCCATTTGGCAATCGAAAAGAGAATAATATGGTTCAAGTAATCTAAATAGCCTATTCCGAAGACCATAATATAGCATTGTAGCAAGTTTGAAATGATTCAATGTTTTCTCAGTTCAAGTACTGTCGTGTAGTTCAGATAATAATCAATATTTAAATATCGTATTTATGTTTTAATCCTCCCAGCGCCCTGGTTATAGCTCAAATTGGCAAGCCAGGTTTTAGTGTTTTGCAAGCATATTTTAAAAAATTCGCCAAAAATAATAATTCTATCCCAATCCAAAAGTGTTCAATGCCTTTTTTGTAGAGAAAGGTTCAAATAATTCATATATGCAATTAAAAAATTTATTGATGTAAAATTGTAAAAGTTATTAGCTCAAGAAACAAAAAATGTTCAGTAACGAAAGGAAAAAGTTCAACTTTAGGCCTAAATAACAAGTAGTAAACATTTTTTGTAATTTTTTCATAAACGTAATAAAGTTTTGTAATTTAGTTCTAAATTGAACTGTATAAAAACATTTATCAATTTAAAATTTCTTATTTAGAAAAAACAATTTTTAAGTTCCAAATACATGACTGCTAACAAAACTAGGCCTAGTTTGAAACGTAATTTACTGATATATGCTTTGCCCCAAAATGAAATATTATTATAACAAAATGTAGAGGATAAATCAAAGAAAAGAACGGTATACTTGTCTTTCCTTAGTTCAGAAAAGTGTTTGAGTTATCTTTATTTGAATAACAAAATGACATGAATCTAATGACATTTTGCCGTCGGACAAGAAGGGTGCGTTGAATTAGGTGGGAACGAGACGGAGCAGACGGTCACACCAGACCGCTCTAATTATGTACATTTCACTGCTGTCTAGACGAACAAAAAACTGGTTATTTCTAGTTAACTTCATCACCGTTAGAAAGGTCAAACTATTCTCTACAAAATGGTGGAAAGAAATCTGTCACAAAATATGATATAGTAGGCGTTATCTCGGTTGACAAATTTGCTGTATCATTGGTTGAAAACTGTCCAATCGCACGAAATCTTCGTCATTAATCGTGTAAAATAGTGACATCTGATTGGTAGGCACTATTAGAAAGATAAAATCTTGACGTATCCAGTGGTATATTTATAATCTCGATAGAAATACTTCTGTAGATAGTCTTGGACGTGTAAGAAGTGGGAAATAACAGTACAATTGTATGCAAATTCGGGCACGGAAACAGCTGTAACCCGATTTGCATATTTTAAAACGATAGGTTCGTATGTAAATATACGTTTTACGAAAAAGTTTTAAATTCAAAAATTACAGTTTAATTGATTTCCTTTCCAATGGTGCCGGTTTTATTACGATTGGATGATTTTAAGTATAATAAATAACGGAATATGCAAATTCTCGCATATGTTCGAAGTGGGTGCATCTTGCGCCTGAGAGAACGTCACTTTGGGCAGTCTGGCACTGTGAGGGTTAAGAAAATTATGAAATCCGGTGACATTTCACAAGATTTGCAAGAATGCTCGCCAAATCAATCAATATGTTGTTTATCTGCATACAGTCAGAAATTAGAGTAAACATCCATAAACGTTTTGGAGAAGTCGTCAACCGAAGGATTGGTGCAAGTATCAAACTGTATTATAATTACTGCGGAGTGATGTTGTAGCGCTTGTTACCAAATTTTACATATTCGGATTGAGTATGCAGCTTTAGATCGCTGGATATACTGTATTATTATTCTGTAAACAATATATTATAGTATCACCTCTTGGGATCTGTTTTACATAATATGAACGATTTACACGTGATTTTTGTTACAAGCTTTAGAAATACAAATGATTTTTGTTTTAAAAAACTATATTATATAGAAACTTTAAGCACTAGGTTTTACAGTTAATTGTAAGTGCAATTATTACAATGTTACACACATTTATATATAACTAGCTGACTCGTACGGTGTTGCCCGTGGTGGTTGGTATTTTCATTCTTTTTATCATAATTATATCCTTTTTAAGTGTTTGTTGAATACCCGTGTGTATCCTACTGTGGTCATGAAAAAAGTAGACTACGCTATTTAGGAAAAGGTAATTTTAGAGAAATCGTGATTTAGTCATTTTTACCCCCCAAACCCCCCTAAAATTTAGAATTTTTTAAAACCCTTTTTTAGTGAACACCTATGGCCCTAGAGGAAGCTACATACCAAATTTCATTCCAATCCGTTCGGTAGTTTTGAAGAAATCGTGATTTAATAACTTTGAACCCCCCTAAATTTCGAATTTTTTAAACCCTTTCTTATTGAGCACCTATGGCCCTAGAGGAAGCTACATACCAAATTTCATTCCAATCTGTTCTGTAATTTTGGAGAAATCGTGATTTTGTCATTTTTACCCCCCAAACTCCCCTAAAATTTCGAATTTTTTCAAACCCTTTCTTAGTAAGCCCCTATGGCTCTAGAGGAAGCTACATACCAAATTTCATTCAAATCCGTTTGGTAGTTTTTGAGAAATCATGATTTAATAACTTTGATCCCCCCAAACCCCTTCTAAAATGTCAAATTGTTTCAAACCCTTTCTTAGTGAGAACCTATGGCGCTAGAGGAAGCTACATACCAAATTTCATTCCAATCCGTTTGGTAGTTTTGAAGAAATTGTTTTTTAATAACTTTTATTCCCCCAAACCTCCCCTAAAATTTCGAATTTTTTCAAACCCTTTCTTAGTGAGCATCTATGGCCCTAGAGGAAGCTACATACCAAATTTCATTCCAATCCGTTCGGTAGTTTTTGAGAAATCGTGATGAGTGAGTGAGTGGTATTTCTCTTTTATATATATACTATCTGACACGTACGGCGTTGCCCGTGGTGGTTAGTATTTTCAGTCTTTTTAACGTAATTGTAATCTTTTGAAGTGTTCAGTTAGTGAGTGGTATTTGGCTTTTATATGTATAGATAGATAAAAGCACTATTGTCATAATAATAAAAGATCTGAAATTATGATTTTAGTAACTTTGATCCCCCCCAAACCCCTCCTAAAATTTCGAAATTTTTCATACCCTTTCTTAGAGAGCGCCTAAGGCCCTAGAGGAAGCTACATACCAAATTTCATTCCAATCTGTTCGGGCGTAATTTGAGGATGATCAAAAACGCATTGAAAACGCAAGGAAAAATGCAAAAACGCCTATTTTTGGCGTAATTTTGGGAGAATCTCAAACATTTTTTAACAGACTACTTTTAGGCCTTAAACGAACCTAAGTACCAAATTTCAACATTTTCTGCTAATTAGTTCTCGAAAAAGCTGAGAAAACGCAAAAAATTGCTAGAAAACGCGAATATTGGGCGTATCTTTGGGATGTTTTCAAAATCCGTTCTTAGTGCGCGTCTTAAGGTCCAACTGAACATGCATGCCAAATTTGAACTCATTTGGTTCAGTAGATTTTTAGTTCTGCTGATGAATGAATCAGTGCCATTTCGCTTTTATATAGATAGATATTTTAATAAATTAGATTTATTTTAAACAACTTGTAATTAAAGCAACTTAGTAGTTTGTATGACTTTAAGTTACTTCTGGATATAAGTATATTCATTTGAAATTGTTTTTACTGCTTTATACTGTAATTTCATCTTTGCCGCTACAATTACTCTAGTTTTAACATTACTGTCTGTAAGGTCAGGTCAATTAGATAAAGATTTGAATTGAATAACAGAAGCCACTAAATCCTAAAAATATACTAATTGCTTCAGATGTTTGTTTTTACTTTCTCCACCCTATACGTAGTATATGGAGAAAGTATTGTTTTCGTAAAAATGTTCGAATTTGAATTTTCAGTTGAATATCTGTTTTGGTGCTCCCAGAACCCCAAAAAATTGTTTAGTGCAATTATCTGTGTTGGTGCTCCCTGAACCCAAAAATATTTTTAGTGGAATTTTTTGTTTTGGTGCTCCCTGAACCCAAAAAAGTGTTTTTAGAGTGGTGTCTGTCTGTCAGTATGTATACACGACCAGAGAGGACACTATTGGTCCGATTTTCATGAAATTTGGTATGTAGGTACTAAACCCTAATATCTCCAGGCGTTTTTTTCGTTTTTTGGAATTTTTAATTTTTAAGGGTAATTTACCCCTAAAAACCCATAAAAAACGACAAAAATGCAAATTTCTCAAAAACGGCTCTAACGATTTTGATCAAATTTTCAGTATTTATAGTGCTTAAGATGCCAAACAAAATGGCACCACCCGCTTTTATCAAAACTTCGGCGTTTTATAATTATGGGGAAATGTTAAAAAATAAACAAGTTTATGTTGTCAATCTAGCATCACGGCGAAGGCTGCACCGGGTAGCACAACGGTAGCGAGGACGGCCAGTAATTCAAAGGTCACGCGATCGAATCCCGCCTAGGACAATAATTTTTTTATACGATTGACGTAGGTAGAATATTATTTTTTTGTTTTGTTCTAAAAAGTAATAAATAAAATGATTGAAAACAATATTATCTTGACTACAGTAAGTTGGGAGAAAGTTTGTGTCAGTTAACTGATACCGTTTATTTACTTTCTCCCCCTATACCATAGTATATGGAGAAAGTATTGTATTCGTCAAAATTTTCGAGTTTGAGTTTTTGGTGGAAATATCCGTTTTGGGTCCCCCTGAACCTAAAAAAGTGGTTTTCGGAGTGATGTCTGTGTGGATGTTATCAGACCTAGAGCCTAAACCAGTCGTCCGATTTTGATGAAATTTGGTATGGAGGTACTAATCCACGGTATCTCCAGGCGTTTTTTTCGTTTTTGTGAATTTTTTATTTTTAAGGGTAATTTTCCCATAAAAACCCTTAAAATAATGGAAAAATCAATTTTTCTCAAAAACGGCTCTAACGATTTTGATTAAAATTGTATTGTTTATTAGGGACCTATAGTACTATAAACTGTAAAATTTTAATCAAAATCGTTCGAGCCGTTTTTGAGAAAAGTTGTTTTTTCCGTTATTTTATGGATTTTTATGGGAAAACAACATTAATACAAAATCACCTCTCCTACCCCACCCTACAAGTCACCGTGACGTTTAATAATTTAAATATGTTTGTGAGAAAGTATGCGCCAGTTCCTGGTACCGTTTATTTAGATATAACCTTGTATGCACAATACACCCCTTGTCTGTGGTTTCCTAATTTGGTTGACCTTCTACAACTAAACAAAATAAAATCAATACTCAAATTGATATTTATTTTACAATATTTTTCTTTAAAAAAAAACTCACAATGTTTTTGTGGTTTTCAGCTATCAGAAGTTACCACGAAGCTTTAGAGTTGGACGATGGCTTCCAACGAGCAAAAGAAGGAATACAGAGGGCGCAAAGGTTACAGAAACAATCGGAGAGACGAGATTATTACAAGATATTGGGAGTGTCGAAGAAAGCGACAAAACAACAAGTCATCAAAGCTTACAGGTTAGTTGGGTAGTTGGGATGGTTTTTTAGTTTTGTTTAAATGTTTTACCCGTTTTACCGCCAACTAATGTATTGTTAATGTGACAGGAAAGCAGCGATGCAATGGCATCCGGATAACTTCAAAGAAGGAGACGAGAAGAAAAAAGCGGAAAAGAAGTTTATCGATATTGCGGCAGCTAAGGAAGTCCTGACAGATCCTGGTTGGTTGCAAATCAAACTTTATTACGTATAATAAATAACCATATTTATTTATCTTATTCATGAAATATCTAGATCAAATGGGTGCCTGGCCATGTAGGCATAAAGGGTAATGAGGCAGCTGATCGCCTTGCTAAAGCCCTTCATTGGCCCAGATCCTTTCCGTGGGAGGCCCAAGAGCCACCTAAGAAATGTTGTTGAAGTCTGGGTAGAGTTGGTCCTCACATTGGAACGATGCTCCTGAGCTTAGGCAGGCTAAAATTTTCATTTGTCTCTCTAAGTCGAAAGCTCAAAAGCTTCTATCGTTGGGCGGAAACAATCTTGGACGTATTGAAGGAATCCTTACTGGTCAAGTAGGGATCGAGTACCACCTCAAAAAAATGGAGCTGGTCTCGGAAGACTCCTGTCGATTCTCATCCCTTGGGATTGAAGCAGTGAGGCTCTCATACAAGTGTGAGATTCATGGTACTTGAAAGTGCTTTTGTTAGCCCGGAAGAGGTCCGTGATGTTGATCCCAAGACCCTCCTTGGTTTCATAAGAGACGTGGGAGGTATCTGGGATGATTATTGAAACTAAAATTATACCATAATAGATCCTAAGTGGTGGGGAGGCCCTGTACTCCTCTATCCCATTTATAGTATTTAAAAAAATAATAGATCAATATTTTTTACCATCACTTTGCTTTTGAATTGCTGCTCTACCAATATTTGATCTATATTAGCAGTTTTCTACTATATTTAGAAAATTGATATAACTGGCATAGTCTTAAAGTAACCTTTTAATTCCCTGCACTAATACTAGTGTCTATTAGCCTGTTGAGTACTGACGGCTTGAAGACATCCTACTTGCTGCTCCGTACAAAAATACGGCTCAACTCCTTTACATTTTCAGTGCCGAGCGCTTTTAAACTCGCAAAACGTGTTCTTCCCTGTGACTGGGCGCAGTTTTAACCGCAGCTGTCCCTGTTGGAAAAGAGGGTGTATAGAGCAATTTGTTTTATCTGTGTAGTTGGTAGGAACCCTTCTACAAGTCCAGGTCCCGTATATTAGAAAAATAACGACTGCAAAGCAAATTACGACTGTTCAAATTGGACACCATCTTGCTAGTCATTCGTAAGAAGACCCTCTTATGCCATAGCACTGAATGTGTTGAGTAAAAAAAAATGTTTGTTTTAATTACTTAACATTGAAACGGTACGTAATTTCAATATAAAGAATAGCTTTGAAATTCACCTCATCTAGCATTAAAAAATCTGTATATTTTTCACTATAAACTCATCTCGTGCATATCAGTAGTTTTATAAAAATAAAGAAAAACCATGAATTTTACATTTTGCGCTCCGTATCTTTTCTTTCGCTCCGTTTTTGAAGTGAACATATGATGCGCTTTCTTTGTTCTCTTTTTCAACAGCATTCTTCATTGGAAGTGGTAGACTGAAATGGCATCCTGATAGGCGGAGCACATCGTTTGCCCCTACTGGACGTGCGACAAATATCCCGCAAAAACTCTGTTAGCTCTGCAAAGTTGCGAGAATATAGCGCATAAAACATTAAGTAGCGGTAACTTTCAAATAGTTCTATTATTAGCCAATAGAATGCTTAGGAATATAGAATGGCTCAATACAACATAATTTTTACTTTTATTAACAAAAATGGGACACATCTATCCCCTCGGAGGAACAAACGTCTTATCAAAATTGCTTACCCCTCAACAGAGGTTAATAGTGGTTTGACGTCCCTTGTGGTCCCTAGTTACACATGCATCCTGCTACTACAACATTTAAACAAAACTCATACAGGGTGTCACAAAAGTATGTGAACGGAGTTACGTTTTTGTAACCATTGCAGATTGTCGGAGTTTTGCTTTTAACCCTACAACTGTCCATGTTAATGTTTTGCAATGCCAAGACATTTCAGTGTGTGTGCAAGCATATTTTCAAAAATTCGCCAAATATAGTAATTGTATACCAATCCAAAAGTGTTCTGTACCTTTTTTGTAGAGAAAGGTTCAAATAATTCATATATGCAATTGAACAATTTATTGATGTAAAATTGTAAAAGTTATTAGCTCAAGAAACAAAAAATGTTCAGTAACGAAAGGAAAATGTTCAACTTTAGGCCTACATAACAAGTAGTAAACATTTTTTGTAATTTTTTCGTAAGCATAAAAATGTTTCATAATTTCGTTCTAAATAGAACTGTATAAAAACATTTATCAATTTCAAATTTCTTATTTTGAAAACAACAGTTTTTATGTTCCATCTACACGACTGCTAACAAAAGTAGGCCTAGTTTCAAACGTAATTTAGGAATATTTGCTTTACCCAAAAATGAAATATTATTATAACAAAGTGTAGAGAATAAATCAAAGAATTGAACCGTATACTTGTAAATTATCGTTTCCTAAAAGTGTTTGACTTAGAATTATTTGAATAACAAAAGTGAGAAAAAGTGTAGAAATTTCTCGCCCATTGAAGCCATACACGATGCGCGCGCAAACTCCTATGTCTACCCATGTTATAAAAAGATGTTAGGGTTCATATTTAAACCTTAGATGAGACCTTATTAGCAGTCACTTTCCCACGGTCCTACGCAACAAACTGTTCAAATATAGCATATTTGGTTTACAGGGAAAGTTAGCTTGAAGCATTATGTTTACAAAGATAACAAAATATCTCTAAAAAACGATTGAGGTCACACAGATAACACGTGTAATAAATAACGCTGTTTATTGGTTGGAAAACTAACCAATTGCAAGGGTCTACAAAACGCCCCACAACTCTAGAACTATTTGTCCGATTTTTGATTGGATGGCAGTATTAGATAGGGGAAATTGTGAAGAATCCAACGATATCTAGGTTTACTTTAGAAGAAGTATTCGGCGGGCTTTAGAAAGAGAAGAAAGATGCGTTACTTCGTCGTGTTTTATAACGAAATCGGGTGAATTGACGGGAGCCGAGTTTGTTGAAGAAAACTAATAAACTGCAACGATGATTACGTATGTAAACATATGTTTTAGAAAAAACTTGTAAATACAAAAATTAAAGTTTAGGTCGTTACCTTTTCAACGGTTTTTGATTTATTGTGATTGGATAATTTTTAGTGGGTGAAATATTCATTGCAAGTAGAGTTGTCAAAATTTATCGTTTTCACGTGCCACGCCCCCACGACCACTCAAATTGAGTAGTCTGACAGTTGCAGGGTTAAAGCCAATAAATAAAATTAAGCCATTTTCAAAATGCCCAATATTGTAACTTTAAACGGCCGCCATTTTGTAAAGGGTGAACCTTTTGATGTCTGATTTGCGGCATTGCGTTATCCTAAGATAGACCTTTAATTTGATGTACAACTCAACCTACGCTCCTGTCGATTTCCTCCGACTCCCTACAGGCCGTCCTACTAAGATGATAAAACAATTATAATTGCTTCAAAAATTAACTTTTTTGGTAGAGAAACAAGGTTTTGTTGCGTAATCTGCAATGGTTACAAAAATATAACGCTGTTCACAGACTTTGAAACACCCTATATATATTTGTCAACTAAATATTACTTTATTTTGTCCCTGTTGTGATTTTTGTAGAAAATAATTTTAATATTTGAAATACAGTAGAGCGTCGAAAATCCGAACTAATTGGGACCGAGGGGGATTCGGATTATCAATTTGTTCGGATTTTTGAAAACAACCAAAAACTGCCATATAGGCTAAAATATATGCCCTTTAATCGATTAAAGTGGTTAAACAGTACAAGCAGTAATGTAATTACAATACAGTATGTAAGACTACTTACATATTATGATGTAGAAGAACCTGCACTTACACAGTAGGGCCAACATGATTACAGGACAGTATATAATTAAAAGTTCACTTGTACATTGTAGTTAACACAAACGAAAAATAAAAAAATACTGTATAGTACACTACTGTACGTACGACACACTGTTATAATGATTACACAAAGAGAAATGAATGAACTTTCTGTATGTTTACTGATAGCGATAAAGCAGCTTATGGGCGCCTGACAATGAAAATACTGACAGCCAGTCTGTTGTGAGGGCGTGTGAGAGCAGGTATTAAGAAGTGTTTAAAAAGAGATAATAATGTCAAACTGCTATGAAGATTTTTGTTGAATTTTTAACGACGCAATAATTGGAATTTGCGAAAACGAAAACGAAATTTTTGCATGGGCTGCCTCAGAATGCGTTCGGATTTTTGACGTTTCGGGTTATTGACGTTCGGATTATCGACGCTCTACTGTAGTTTTATTTCTACTGTCAAATATTATTTTAGTAAATGCTCAGGCGATGATAACATGACCTAAGGTTTCATTAAACTTGTTTTTTATCTTGTAATTCTCTTTTTCCTTGTATATTAAATTAATTAGTTATTACTTGAATTCTAAATGAATCTTATTTCTAATTACAGAGAAACGTGAGAAATTCGACCAAGGTCAAGATCCCCTAGACCCAGAGAACCCTAACAACCACCAAGAAGGCTTCAACCCGTTCCAACAGTTCCACAAATTCCACGGCAGTCCGTTTCAATTCAAGTTTCAGTTCAACTAAACTATTGTGTCTACTAGCCAAGAAACGGATCTCTGTCCACTAAAGTTATATTTTTGCACTACGGTAAAATGTTTTTAAGAACATTGTAAATATGATTTTAGGGTACACAAATGAACACTCGAAGAGTGTCGGAATTCATGTAATCGTTCTATGAACATTCGATGTATATATTTTGGTCGGGACTGTACGTCTGAGAAAGTGACAGTTTGATAGTGTTTTTGGAACGTATGTTACACTGTTTTACTTGTTATTCGATCGTCTGTAGAAATATTTATTTATTGTGATAGCTATTCATTTTGGGACTAATAAGTGTGTTTGTATTTATTCGGACAGAAATGTTAAATACAATTAACTGTGTGATATGATGTTTTATTAAAACT
>JAGFPH010005286.1:14740-28324 GCA_018207615.1 Philaenus spumarius
GGGGGGGGGGGGGTAGTTTTTCGGGGGGTAGTATTCCGGCGACCCCCTATAAGCATTGGTATAAGGTCTTATAACTTTGGCAATACAGAGTTGTATTCTAATAATCATTATTAACTTCAGATTACAGAAATAGAAGGTTCAAGGTTGCAGCAAGACCTTGACGCCAACGTCTGTTATTAATTAAACATTACTTTTGTTGTTGTCATGGTAACTGTAATGAAATTGCCATTTTTAAAACACGCGGGGATGACTGTCTGCATCGAAATAAAACAAAATTAAGATTGTTGGAGATACTTTTACGTACAACATAGATTTATTAAACATTCTGACATTTTCAAGTTTTACTGCATCAAGGTTAGTGTATGTTTTTTACGAATAATATATCTGGTTCGTATAGGCTCCTAGCGTTCCGTACCTCCGACACTTGCACTTTACATACCGAATTAGGGGATCCGCTCCGACTCGCTTCGTTCACCACGGCGGCGACCCATGACGAAGCCAACGCAAGCAGATTATTGTATACGCTGACATTTTCACGGAAACAACGATTGAGAGTAGACCTGTTCACGGCTAATGTAAGACATGGATCGAAATAGACAAGTCCAACCCCAATAATTCCAATTACGACATGCGCTGTAATTTCACAATTGATATTTAAACAATCAATAATCAACATTTCAAACAAATTCGGATTACCAATTAAAGGAAACAATATAATATGAAACACCAGACGTTTGAATTATAATACAAGTAAGCCTTTTGTTTGCTTTTACCTATCCTAAAAACAATTGTAAGTAGTGAAGAATATTTTGATTCTAAATTTGCCAAATTGGTTGCAAATAAACGCGTTTGGTTCGATGTAGGCCTAACCTAAAATTATTTTGATTTGTTTGTATCCAAATAGGCTGTTTTATTATTTATAATATGCAACAACAGGTGTTTAAATTAATTTATAACACAGTAAGCATTTTCCCTTGAGTTTTGTTTCTGTTGGTTGTGAATAATAATAAACTGAATATAAATTTGTTAAGTTTGTTTCTATGGTAATGAACGTAAACAAACATGTGTTGCTAATAGTTTGATCCGAACAGCTTTTTTTTTAAATAACAATTTTTACGTTTTAAAATATTTTTTTTGATAAATCCTTTCTTAGTATGCGTCTATGAAACGTAAGAATATACATTTAAATTTTCGTATTTTTATCTTAAGGGCACTCAAAATGGAAAAAAATAGTTTTGATTGATTTTTAGTTTTTTATGATTTCTTATTCATCTGTTCTTCCTCTTTCCAAAAATATACAACATGATATGGGTATAATTAATTATCTTTATGTCAAAAAAAAAAAATAATAATGTGACGTTTTTTATAGTAAATATAAATACCTTAGTAAAAACAGCCACAGCCGGAGACCAGATATCTAGTCATATCCCGTCAGCTTGGAAGCGAGTCAACCACCGTTTGCTTTACTTCCGCCCTCCTACCCTCAAACCACAGATATGATTAGACATCCGGTTTCCCTAGCCTAGATTCGAACCCGGCATCTTCTGATCAGGAAGACTTGGCTAAGGCTTGATTAAAGAAAACTGACAAATTAAAAAAACTTCAGTTACTTTACTATCGGTATAAATGTTACGTGTAAAGTAAAAGATAGTTTATTAGCACCAGCTAGGAGTGGTTATAGGAAGTTTGCTTGGTTGAATCTGTATAATTTGTGTTCGTGAGAGGTTTATGGTCGTGCCTAACATAGAATTTGAAATATTATTACAATAAAATTTGTTGGTTAGTCCCTTTTTGCTAGACACCATCGATATAGGCTGCTGAAAAAGACCCAGATAACCCCACATACTGTCCAGGAGGCCATTAGCAAAATGTAGGCTATTTATGAAACTTTGTATTTTACGTTTTGCTCGTTTCCTGAAAATCACATTTTTCTTATTTATAATACACATATCTGGAAAACTATCTAAGATATCTTTACCAAATTTTTTACCACATGTCTATAACACAATTATCTAGTTCTTAACACAGAATTTTTCAAAAATTTCAAAAAATAAAAAAGTTATATAATAATATTTAAAAAAAAGTGTTTTTTATTAAGTCATAACTTTTAGGTTTATTATTATTTTTTATTTTATTGTGTACGGAACTACAAAAAGGTACAATTTAGAAAATAAAAAAACAATTATGAGTCTATCTTAATTACAACTTACGTTATGTGTATTATAGCTAACATTGTCGAAGATAGGCATTCGGAGTGCCCTTAAGTAGTTTTTGCTTCACGTTGATTCTATGTCAGTCAGGACAAAGCCTTTTAATAAAATAAATATCGATTATATCAATAACCATAGAGGGAATAACATTATACATTGGTGAAGGCAGAGATAATCGTACGCGCAAACATTTATAATCTACGCATCCTTCCAAAATTGTACCCCTCTTCACCTTGGCAATACATTCAAAGATATCATAGGGCATCACAAAACCAAGCGTGTTTAAAAAAAATTAGTTATAGGCGATCATCGTGAGTATGCAATATAATACCACGTCTATTGAATTCCTGATTAACCTGAATTTCTGTACCTTCCGCGATGTACTATCACAATTTTGTCCAGATGACATCCAGGCGCGATTATGCAATGTTGATACACACTGTCAGTTTGGGTTTTGCATACACAGCGCCGGTTACGCGCGCGAGATAAACTTTAAAATTCACATATATTTTTATTTGCGAACCGATTTAAATTTTCCAAACTCTAAATGTTGTTAGCCCAAGCTTATCTCCATACAGCAGTGAAAACCGCATCCAAAATGGTTCAGCAATTGTGGAAAAGTGTGCACAAACACACAACAAACAGTATGTTTACAATTTTATTACATGTATAGGCCTGGATCATTTTTCCCTCAGTAGTCTTGGGGATTGGTGAATGCAGGCGTCGGTTCACTGTATTCGTGTTGTAATTACGGAATAAAAATATTATTTTTCCTACCAAAAAAGATATGTTGTAGAACATTAAAAAAAGGGAATGGGGTTTTGAGCAAAATTTTCGAAACCTATCAGTAATAACGGTATAACAAATAAGATGAGTATTTTCGAAGGCCTACATTGTTGTAAGCAAAAAAAACTATAACTATAATTTATACAGAGTGTCTTGTCCCACATTTCACCAGGCTATTCTATAGACAAAAATAAGAAAATAGTTCCAAAAGGTCCGGAAATGCTTAGTTTTCGAAAAATTAACCACCATTTTTCTTTTCTTTTTTTTACTAAGTACTTAATATCTATGGAAATAGAAAAAGATATTAACCTAATATATTGTGTACATATTTGTTAAGTAACCGTTTAACCTTGTACAAAAAACCAGAACGTTCTGTTTTATAATTTTTAAATGGCGGCCATTCAAAATTTTTATTGTCAAATATTTCTAAAACCGCTAAGTTTACAAAAAAAGGAATTAGGAAACAAAATACGTTAACTTTTTAATAGCAAACAAAACGGTTTTTTAAAATTTTTCCCATAGATGAAAGGATAACTTGGATATGAACTCAAGAAATAATTTATATCTATACTATTACTAGCTGACCCGTACGGCGTTGCCCGTGGTGGTTGGTATTTTCAGTCTTTTAAACATAATTGTATCCGTGTTAAGTGTTTGTTGAATACTCGTGTGTATCCTACTGTGGTCATGAAAAAAAAAGACTACGCTATTTAGGAAAGGGTAATTTTGGAGAAATCGTGATTTAGTAATTTTTACCCCCCAAACCAATTTCCAATTTTTCCAATTTTTTAAAATTCTTTTTTAGTGGGCACCTATGGCCCTAGAGGAAGCTACATACCAAATTTCATTCCAATCCGTTCGGTAGTTTTGAAGAAATCGTGATTTAATAACTTTGATCCCCCAAACCCCCCCCCATAAAATTTCTAATTTTTTGAAACCCTTTCTTAGTAAGCACCTGTGGACCTAGAGGAAGCTACATACCAAATTTCATTTCAATCCGTTCGGTAATTTTGGAGAAATCGTGATTTATTAATTTTTACCCCCCGAACCCCCCTAAAATTTCCAATTTTTTAAAACCCTTTTTTAGTGAACACTTATGGCCCTAGAGGAAGCTACATACCAAATGTCATTCCAATCGGTTCAGTAGTTTTGAAGAAATCGTGATTTAATAACTTTGATCCCCCCTAAAATTTCGAATTTTTTCAAACCCTTTCATAGTAATCACCTATGGCCCTAGAGGAAGCTACATACCAAATTTAATTCCAATCCGTTCGGAAGTTTTTGAGAAATCGTGATGAGTGAGTCAGTGAGTGAGGGAGTGGTATTTCGCTTTTATATACATGTATATAGATTGTTGTTCCTGGATTGTATCGACTATAAACAATACCAAAAAATTATGTTTTGAGTTTTGAGCTAATCACTAGGTTATCTTTTGAAGTACGAGAAAAAATAATAAAATGTTTTGTTGTTATTATTATTTTTTTGTATCAATGTTTTAGTAAATTTAACGGTTTTTTAGATATTTAATATTAGGCCTACAAATTCTAAATGGCCGCCATTTTTAAAGTATACAAAAGAACTTTCTGGTATTTAATACAAAGGTAAAAGGTTACGTAACAAAATACATACACAAAATTTGAGGTCAATACCTTTTATAATTCCAAAGTTATTAAGCGTTTAATACCCAAAACAAAATTGTGGATAATACAAAAACTAAGTATTTCCGGACCTATGTTTATTCAAACTGTTTTTCTTATTTTCGCCTATTATAGGACAGTCTGGTGAAATTTAGGACAATTTTCAAGACACGCTGAGTATTAGTCACACGCAACAAAATCATGACAATGCGTTAAATCGTGAAGATAAGAGTAAACAGAAACCATATTGATCCCAAAACAGACAGTATGGATATTTTCATCTTAACAACACAAGTAATACGTATGAAAAAAAAATTTAATCACAACTGTTAAATCAATACTGTCTACAAAAAGATTCTAATTCGGTAAGATTTATTTTCCGCATATTTGATACATCTGATCACGTCAAGCTACATCACGGACTACTGCAGTGCGGGAAGTGCTGCAGTTCCACTTATCAAATTACTAAACACAGTAACATTGCACTCTATTATAATGTTAATGGGAGCGCTAATCTATTCGTTGAATCTAGTACGATTGTATTTTATTAAATTTTATTGTTTAATTGCATTTGCTTTTAACGATATTAGTTTTCTCGCACACACAAACTAATATCAAAATCGGTGGAATGATTTATAAAGTACGGATCTTTCAGAACTGCGATCGGTGGGATGATCTGGATCTTTCGGAACTGCGATCAGTGGAATGATATTTAAAGTACGGATCTCTCGGAACTGCCATGGGTGGAATGATGTTTAAAGTACGGATTTCTATGAACTGCGATCTTTGGAATGATCTTTATATACAGATCTCTATGAACTCCAATCAATGGAATTATTTTTAAAGTACGGATCTCTCGGAACAGTGATCAATGGAATGATCTTTAAAGTAAATGATCTCTCGGAACTGCGATCAGTGGAAAGATTTCAAAACACGATCTCTCGGAAATACGATCGGTGGAATGATCTTTAAAGTACAGATTTCTCAGAATTGCAATGGGTGGAATGATCTTTAAAGTACGTATCTCTCGTAACTGCAATCGTTGGAATGATCTTTAAAGTACAGATCTCTCGGAACTGCGATCGGTTAGAATGATCTTTAAAGTTTGTATCTCTCGGAACTGCGATGGATTAGAATGATCTTTAAAGTACGTATCTCTCGGAACTGCAATCGTTGGAATGACCTTTAAAGTACAGATCTCTCGGAACTGCGATAGGTGGAATGATCTTTAAAGTACAGATCTCTCGGAACTGCGATCGGTTAGAATGTTCTTTAAAGTACGTATCTCTCGGAACTGCGATGGATTAGAATGATCTTTAAAGTACGTATCTCTCGGAACTGCAATCGTTGGAATGACTTTAAAGTACGTATCTCTCGGAACTGCGATGGGTTAGAATGATCTTTAAAGTACGTATCTCTCGGAACTGCGATCGTTGGAATGATCATTAAAGTACAGATCTCTCGGAACTGCGAACGATGAAATGATCTTTAAAGTACGGATTTTTCGTAACTAGATCTGGTTTTATTTAGTTTACAAATGTACACAGTGTGCTTGGATTTTTGTTGTATTTTTACTACAACAACATATATTCCTAAACGTATTTATTCTGTTAAAGAAATCATTGTTGTACACGCAAACTTTCAGTACGCAAACATTCTAGAATGTATTTTACCACAGTCATTTTGGATCGATATATTTATACTTTTAAACATGGAGCTTCAAACACACACATTATAAAGGTTTTGAAAGAATGCTCAGACCTAAGGCATATCATATCGCTATATTATGCATGCTAATTTATAATCACGATTCGCCATCTTTAAATTGCTAATCAAACAGAACAGAGGTCGTGACGTCACGCGTGGAATAAGGTTAATAAAACACGCTGTCGGCGGAAAGAATAAAAAGAATTTTCTTACGGTAATATCTCAGAGAGAAACATTCCTTTTGGTGTAAACTAAAATAACCTATTATGATTTAAGAATCTATTGTAACTAATAGAAGTTATTAGACAATAAACGAGGAAGTGTTACGATTCGTATATACAGAGTCTACATAAAGTCCCTTTAACCCCTTTATTATTTTTGTTACTGAAAATAAGTTGACACAACTTTGTATACATCTTGTGTTGCACAACAGGACAAAATGTTTAACGTATCTGACGTTTTATGATTTTGGGGGCTTAGGTAGGGAGGGAAGGAGGATTAACAATTTCAAATATAAAAGTAGGTAATACACCGTTGAAAGCTTATTAAAAGAGAAACAGAATGGCGTAAAATAGAGCTTATAGAATCTGGCTTCGTTCCGAAACAAAAAGACAATAAAAGTTCTGGAAAACGATATTATTACCGAATTTCCAAAGGAAATATGAGCTATTGCAGTGACCCTTATGGTGATACCTAAGGCACGGAGTGGTCAATGAGCACCAAACATGGCCCCCAGAAAACGTGTTGAGGTGTCATTATACACTTTATATATCCACAGGGGTGCTGAAAAGTCTGGAGAGGGTTTAATATTTCGTATATAAGGAAATTTTGAAGGTAGATGTGATTGAGGAACGCACTCTATGTAAAAATACTGTTTTATTAAGATTTCAAAAACATTATCCGCCATCTTGAATATAAGGTGGTCATGTGATACATCACGTAGATGTAGAATTTCAAGAGGTAACCAACGGTGAGATTTGCACATCCATATCTTAAACCAAGTAAAAATGGCGGCCAAAAAACCAACGACATTTTCCTGTACTATTTTTTTATTATTTAAAAAAAAAAATATTAGTCATTAATCTTTTTGGATTTAGAATTAAATAAGCTTTCAAACTAAATGCCTCACAAAGATATTTGGGAGTATTTAAAAATTTTGAGTTACAGTCATTTTGATTTTTTTCAAAATGTTATTAATTCCGAGCGGTTCAGCTAAATACTCCAAAATATGGTTGTGTGGCATATCGTTTGAAAGCTTTTTAATTCTGAATCCAAAAATAATAATAACTCATTTTTTTTTAAACAGTATATCAAAATGGGGCAAAGTCGGACAACACGATTTTGTTTTTTTGTGCCGTCATTTTTAATCGGTTAAAGATAAGGATGTGCAAATTTCACCGTTGGGTTTCTTTTGAAATTCTACATCAAAATGACGTATCACATGACCACCTTCCCATTTAAAAAAAACTTACATTCAAGATGGCGGATATTTTTTTGAAATCCTAATAAAATAGCTTTTTTACATAGAGTAGGTTCCTCAATCACATCTACCTTGAAATTTTCCTTACATACGAAATGTTAAACCGTCTCCAGACATTTCAGCACCCCTGTATATGTGTGTTCGCAATCTAATAGCCGCATTCTTCCTCAGATATAGTCCAAATTTGGTACAAACGTTGCATTTGTAAGTTCAAAAATCAAACAATTGGAAGTACGTTTTTTGACCAGAAGTCAAATTTGTATGAGATTTTTCGAACAAGATTGAAACTTTTTTTGTGGTTTTATCTAAAAAAAATTAATGTATGAGATTATTCTGCACATTTTATTTTTTTTTACCCGACCTTGTAGCCCGTCTGGGTCCCCCAAAACGTAAAATACCATAAAAGTGAGGAAGTTCTGAGTAAGACGGGGGTGGAGGCTGAGGTGCATACAAATTCTACTAATATATTTCGTAAATAAAGCCAGCTATTCAGACAGAGCCTTCGTGAGTAGACCAATTTTACAAATAATTAGTTGAAACCTTGAAATATATAAACTAAATTTTGGAAATTCGGTCAGCTCATGTCAGCGGTTCAGCTGTGTGGTCGAGTTATTTTTTTAACATCATCTCTTTTAAATGCAACTAAACTGTCTTGGTATGATTTTTAGATTGTATTTATTTGAACTTTTAAACCTAGTTATGGAAACATTAACGAAATAACTTTTTTACTTTCTCCCCCCTATACGCAGTATATGGGGAAAGTATTGTTTTCGTCCAAATTTTCGAATTTGAATTTTTAGTGGAATTATCTGTGTTGGTGCTCCCTGAACCAAAAAATATTTTTAGTGGAATTATTTGTTTTAGTGCTTCCTGAACCAAAAAAGTTTTTTTTTTTGTGTTGTCTGTCCGTCTGTCCGTGTGTCTGTTAGGATGTGTACAGAGCTGGAGGCCATACCATCGGTCCGATTTTGATGAAATTTGGTATGTAGGTGTAGTTCTGGATTATCTACAGGCGTTTTTTAATTTTTTCAAATGTTTCATTTTTAAGGGGGTTTACCCCCCAAAAATTGCAAAAAAACCGAGAAAAATCTAAATTTCTCAAAAACGGCTCTGACGATTTTAAAAAAATTTGGCTTATTTGTAGCCCTCAATGTACCCTACCATTTGCAAAAAAAACGCATCTTTCTAAAAATTCTCCTATAGATAATAATAATAATAACTGATTTTGGGGGTTTTTGGATAAAAAGGGGGTTGATTTTCAAAACATTTTTTCGTGCATCTATACAGAATTAATTGACATATTTGGTGCAAATTTGTTCGAAATCGATGGAATAGTTTTAATAATAATATTATAATATAATATGGATGTGTGTTACATGCATCTGATATTTTCCATGGAATGTCCTACTTTTGCAATTCTAAATAACCACCTCCTATGCTACTCTTGGGAAGGTATATAGTTTCAACTGGGAGAAAGTATGTGGCAGTTATCTGGTACCGTTTATTTTAAAAATAGTATCAGTAACAACCTACGTATTATAATACTAACAAATTCATAACCTGATTTGATGTTATAAAAATATAATTTAAATTAGTGCTTCCAACTTATAGTCACAGTTTCTCTTCCAAATCTAGATTCCACATCAAGTGGTATACACTATTGTAAACTTGTGTATTTTTAAGACAAACCCGGCGTACATAAACAATCTTTAAATGTCCAAATACCGCCAACATTTGTTCATTGAACTCGTTAACTCGTTCGGCTGGCAGAGATATAACTGGAAAGTGATGCAGTACGCATGCGCACATCAAGGTCTAGGTTGCGCAGTGGAAACAGGAAGAGGAAATACACATCCGCCAAGTTCACCCTCGCTTGTGCATTCTCTGGAAACTTGTTTGTTATTGTTGTTGCAATCGGTTGTGTAAAAGAGTTAACCGAGAATTGAGAGATATTTGTTTTAGTTTGCAAACATTATTTTTTGTAAATTATCATTAACTTTGAAAAGAAATCAGGCCTATTATGGAAATGGAAGAGTGGAGTTAATACTATTTATGTAATTACCAAAGAGGAGCTATTGCAGTAACTCTTATGCCTGGTTTACACGATGCGTAGTACTTGACATTAGTACTTGTCGGTCGCACTACTACCGCACGTGTGAACAGTAGTGAATAGTACTTAGTATTAGTAAATCCGGGAGTGCGAGTAAATAGGAACCTATTCTATTTACTAACAAGTAGCTGCCCTCTCCACGATTCTACTCTACTCGCGGTTGCACTCGCAAAGTGTGCCCGCCTAATGAGATAGTATAGTATTAGTGATTAGTAGAAAAAAAATTTTCGCGCGTGAGTACTGTGATTATATAATATAGTTGGGTTTAATTAGTTTTGCAGTTTATTAAGTTTTATACAGGGTGTTTACAAACTTCCTGGAAATATTTTGTGTATTTGTTCCTTAGGTCAAGATAATCAATAAATGTCATATAAATATGGGTCTGACATGCCTAGTTTTCTGTCTGTCCGTCTGTTTGTGTTTTTTACAAATTATTTTATAACTCGAGTAATATTTCAGACAGAAACTTCAAATTTGGCAAGAACGTGTACCTGGGTAGGTCAAACAAAAGTGTATGATTTTTTTACGATATCTTAAACAGTTTCAAGATGGCAGCCATTTAAAATCTTTGATGTTAAATTTCACGAGAACCGTAATTTTTATAAAAAAATGTTACAAGTAATAAAAAATGTAGAATTTTAAGACGAACAAAATCATATTTTATTAGCTACAGTCGGATAATAAATAACTGAGTAATGAGACATGTACCTAATTATGTAACAACTGTACACGGCAAACAATTGTTGTTTACTTCAAATTTTGTATGATATTTATTTCAGTAAATGTCTCATTACTCAGTTATTTATTATCCTATTGTAGCAACTAAAGTATGATTTTGTTCGTCTTAAAATTCTACATGTTTTATTACTTGTAACATTTTTTTATAAAAAATACGGTTTTCGTGAAATTTAACATCAAAGATTTTAAATGGCCACCATCTTGAAACTGTTTAAGATATCTTAAAGAAATTTTACACCCTTGTTTGACCTACCAAGGTACACGTTCGTGCCAAATTTGAAGTTTCTATCTAAAATATTACTCAAGTTATAAAATAATTTGTAAAAAACACAAACAGACGGACAGACAGAAAACTAGGCACGTCATACCGTCAGACCCATATTTATATGACGTTTTTTGATTGTCTTGACCTAAGGAACAAATACACAACATATTTCCAGGGAGTTTGTAAACACCCTTTATATGTTAAGGGTCTGCTCCAGTAAACGAGAAAGCAACAGGAAACGCACTTCCGGTATCACTGTATCCCTATCTAAGCAGTGCAATTTCTTGCAGCTAAACGCTTTGACATTGCCTCATTTCAAACCATTTTATAAATCTATCTTTTGTAATTGCATGTTGAAAAAAAACTGAATATTCTTTATAAAATTTCGGATCCTACTTGCAAATTATTTTTCATTATTAATTTTTTATTGTGTTAGGAAAAAAAATCAAACTTTGTACTTACAAAATGTCAGTTACTTGACAAATGAAAGAAATTTAAAAAAATGTAAATTGCAAGAAGGATGCGTATTGTGACTGTGCTTAAAATGAGACCTTGCAAACAATTTTATGATAAAAAGTAAACGAAATAAATGGTATGAAATTTAACGTTGCTCTTATGGGATAAAAATCCATTTTATTTTTACTGGAGCAGACCCTTAAAGAGGTCAGAAACGTGGAATGCAGAAACAACAATTAAATTTAAGGAGGAGTTTAAACACAACGAACTTCTTTGGAATCCAAAACACGTTTTATATAAAAACATATCATAATAACAGCATAATGTACTTGCAATATTGTTGTGATGAAATCATTTTTCCACATGAATGCATAGGGAGCATATTGTTGTGTTTACTGTGTTGGTTTAGGCCTATGATGTCGGGTTGAGCAAACCAATTATTACACATAACTTAACTATTATCCTTCAATTGAAAGTGAGACCGTCCTCTAGGGAATCAAAAAGGGCTACAAAAAAGGTGTCCTGACATTTTTTTGTTAAAATGTACTGTTGAAATTTTCAAAAGCCGCCATTTTGAAACGCATGATTGGGTATAATCGCTTATTTTTCTTGAGACTGATGATAGTTAGGTTAAACTTCATGCCAAGTTTGAACTCAATCAAACATTTCGCTAGGTATGAATTATTTTGTAAAAACAAATGGCGGATATTTGGAAAACAAAGCGTTTTCGGGCCTATGTTTAAATGAACTTATTTTTAGCTGTAGAATGAGTTACCGACACATTGCTGTGTAAAATTTTGAATCGCCCAGTATAATATTATAGAAGAAAAAGTTCTCTGTTTTTATAATGATATAATTATTTTATTTTATGAACATTTATTAATCATTAATTATTAGCTTAGGTACTTAATCAAATAATAATATAATATTCGCTACAGTTGAAAATAATGTGATTCAAACCAGATACGTGTGAACGTCTATGGATATAGTGCAAGTGACAAATAATCAGCGCGTATGACAAGTATTGGGGAAGGTTCGTTATGGTGGGGGTATTAGGCTCTGCGCTCGACCAATAACAATCGAGCAGTTGCCATGACAACGCTGACAGTGGTGCCAAATTTATTTGGCTAGCTTTATCATTCTAAGCAGTCGCCATTCCTTCCGCAAGTCTCTTTGGTGAACTTGAGTCTATTCTGCACTACTTGGCAACAACGAAAGAATAACACCGAAAATATCCGATCGTTCCCGAAGAGCCTCCCACTACAACCGCTGTCCAATACGTTTCTCGGTTTTAATTCGACTATAATGACAAGCACTACGCATCGTGTAAACCAGGTATTACGGTGAGAACTAAGGTTTGGAGTAATGATAAATAACGTACAAGTAACAGTGTTTGAGATTTCTCGTGCTAAAGTACCCGGTTGAAATAACGTGGGGAATATCACCATGGAACAGCTTTTGATACAACATCGACTCCGAGAATGCAAACACGTGAAGTGAGTTTATCAGCTGAGGTGTAAACAGATTCTTCTAATATATTTCGTACACGCAGGAAGCTATTCAGCGTCGTCGCTAGTAGACCCAAATAGTTGGTTGGAACCATAAAAAATAAAACTTAATTTTCAAATTCGCTCAATTCATGTCAGGGGTTTAACTGCGTGATCGAATTATTTTTAAAAGTAATTAAACTAACATTTTTTTATAAGTAAAGAAAAAACTCGAGTTGATATTGAAAAGTATACAATTTTCAATACTGGTTTACCAACATTTTGGTTCGCTGGAAAAATAACGACTTGAAGATCAACGACTCAATTCAACTTTAGAACCATTCTGTTTAGCAAGGATAACAAGAAAGGCGAGCTTTCTGAACTAAATTCTTCGGTTAGTTCCGTATCCTTTCGTAATTTGTTAAAGTTTGACTATGACAAATTCGTTGACAATGAAATATACTCAGTTTGCACGATAAAGCCGAAACAGGAACTTCCTCAACAATTGACCAAGGACACGGCTTATCCGCTATACACACGGAGTTATATGCATTTTGCATGGTCTTTTGAAGTGGTTTAAAACAAGTGGGACGCCGACGGGCCAGTAAAGACCATATTTTGTGAAATAACAAACAAATTATATGCAAATTATTTATTATGAGTGGCGATCATTCAAATCAATATTTACATAAAATGATTATTTACAAT
>JAGFPH010005286.1:30589-44467 GCA_018207615.1 Philaenus spumarius
CCCGCATCTTTCTAAAAATTCTCGTTTAGCTAATAATAATAATAATATCTGTTTTTTTAGGGTTTTTAGGCCATAAAGCGGGATGTTTTAAAAAAAATTTCAAAACGTTTTTACATGCATCTATAAAGACCTAATTGACGTGTTTGGTGCAAATTTTTTCGAAATCAATCGAATAGTTTTCTCTCTAGATAATAATAATAATAATATTTATTAGTTAATCTCCAACTTTAATAAAAAAACTCTCCTACCCCACCCTATAAGTCACAGTGAATCTGTTTAGTAATTTAAATGTATTTGTGAGAACGTATGTGCCAGTTCCTGGTACCGTTTATTAATTCTCTATCGGATGGTGTAACTGTCAAAACAATCGCATGAATAATGGTCAAGTTATGGCTAAATTGGTTTGTTCAACCCGGCATCCTGTAACAACACAGTAAACACATCAATAAGGTGGGTACGTATGCTATTACAACAAAAAAATAATAATGTAATACATATTTTTAAACTGTTCATTAAACCGCTTTTAATCCTTAGATACAAAAAAACAGAGACATTATCAATTTACAACATACATACTTTACTGTTAAAATCGGATCGCGAAACCACGTTAAAATTCAATACTGGCAATGACAACATACATTGAATTAATTAAATTTATCGGCTGACTTTATAAAATTAGCAAACAATGCAATAGTATTGTCGATCAGCTCCCAGGTGATTAAAAGTATGTGAACGCCATGCTCTAAACATGTGTTAGTTGAATTGCATTGTTGTTATTGTTTTGTTTTCCCGACGGTCCTAACGGGCTCTGGCAAATCGAGCCAGTCTACCTGCTCCGCCTACCCAAAAACATCCAAATGGAGCCAGAGGCTTAAGGGCGACCCTCGGACCACATCCAAATCGAGCCAGCTATTCAACCCTTGAAATCACTGAAGCAGAAGTTTTGTAGACTATTCCATATTTTCAGTAAGGCGTATCGGTACCTCTGTTTTTTTTTTAATTCTAATTATATAATGTGATAATAACGACGAAATATTATAATCATACTGTTATTGGCAACATTCTGTGACTAAACAGTATAGGTTAGTACCTCTGGTTTTTTTTTATTCCTTTACACGATTTATGGCAGACCCTTACACAATTTATTTATGGAGCTGGCTCGATTTGACTGGGTGGAAGGGGGACATTTTACGACCCATCGAAAATGACCTGAGGGATTGGCTCGATTTGGATGTGCCTGTCCTAACTTCACATCAAAAATAAAGATTATTATTAAGGTTAGGCAGACCCAGCCATCTTGAATTTCAACTCGCCCATAAGTGCAATGTTAAACGCGTAAGAAGATGACTGGAGTAATAATGATCAGAAAATAGTTTTGAATATGTCGTTTTAAAGGTTAGGACAGTCCAAACGTGGATACTATTTAGTAGTTTTGATTTGTTTTTGACTAAATTTGTTCTTTGACGTAACTCAAAATCAAAGTTTTCGAATTTTCCCCTTATTCAATACTACAAATATCAAAAATGTAAAAAGCTCGCCACGTTCGAAGTTCAATTACCTTTAAAATAAAAGTAATTTCAATAAATTTGGGTAATTTATGACGGAAAAATCTGCTTTGTTGCGGAAGCATGTAGGCGCCGAATTTATGTTCCTATTCTGGCGTTTAGCCTGCACTTGTTGCTCGTGGAGGAATACTAGACAAATAATCATCCGTTAATTTGGAATGTGCGAGAAAAAACTGTGTTTAATAATACATACTCAAATAAATTGTCACTCATGCGCATTTCAGTACAGTCAGGGTCACGACTGTAACCCACTACTAGTAGTAATTTCCGCCTACAAGAAGCTGTCCTATATTTGCTAGCGGAAGAATGAAAAACACACAAACTCAATGGTAGTAGTGTACAGGTACAGATCTGTTACTTGGAGAGCTACGGCCAACTCAGAATGTTTTCACTACTGGCGAACCTTAAGGCAAACAAAATATAAAGTTCAGGGGACCATGATTGGTGCTCATTTACTACTTAGGTCTCACCATAATAGCCACTGCAATAGCTCATCTTTCCTATGGAAATTCGCCAATAAACAGTAGGTGATTATACAAATTGAATCTAACTTTTGTAGTAGTAGTCAACGTTATTTATTTATTCAATCTAGACACTGAACCAATAACCTCAATGTGGCCCCTGTAATTAGCCTAACAAAACACTGTAATTGCTGTGTAGACCTCTACTGTAGACAAATTGACGGTGACGTCGAGTGGCGCTTCGTTTAATAGTTTTCCCACAAGAAAGACTTTCTAATCGCGGGGACCTAGTTTCCATCGTTCATTGTTCTAAGATTGGTCACGTGACAATCGACCTCTGTCAAAGTAATCGCAAGGTCGTTATCGATCGATAGTTGTCAGGAATACTTGTGTTTATACCGTGCCTGGTGGAACGTGTCGTGAAATGGTAACTAATTTGACCCGCGTACAGAGTAAAAATGTGTGTAATTACTTCAAAATTACTGTTTGAAAACAATACGTACCTATTAGGCCAGTCGGTAAAGGTAATTTTAGACCAAAAGTTCCAGTAATTTACAATACGGCTGATTTTTTTTATAAGTACATTAAAGTATGTAGATTAACATAAAAAAAGTTTACCAGTCTATCGATTTCCCAAAGTCGAAAAAAATCGATTATCATTTTTTTTCTTCGATTATCCTTAATATTTCGAGCTGGGATGAAGATAGAGAAAAATAAAAAATACCACCGTGTAGGGGAGGTATTTTTCAACAAAAAAGGACATATGTATTTATTTCGTCCGAGCAATGGTTTGTCTGGAAAAAATTCGATAATGCAGGTATGTATTTTGCAGCAGGGGAAATCACTAAAAGGGGACATCTTATTCATATATGAAGCGTTGGCTCATTCTAAATTGGCCAAATTTTAATATATCGAATTGAAACTTGACGTAGGAGTTAAAATATATATTTTAAATATTTATGCTGAGTCTCAGCTTGTTATCTTGAAAATGACCCGATCTAGGAGTCGATTTCGATTATCGATTTTAGGAGTCCCGGACCCACGAACTAATTTCAATCTATTCAAGTTTCGTCAATTTTTGGAATATCAACACCAAATTTGTTTTACAAGTTGAGTACACCAGTATAAATATTCTTAGTAAGTAGGAACGATTTTTTTCTTGTTATTTTTAAAAACGAGGCGCTTGAAAATAGTCTTCTGTTTCACTTATCTCGTTTTAACTATAACACTTTTGGATTCAACGACTCCATTTTCGACATTTTTGAATATATCGATTTAAATATTGGTACAGAAGTTACAAATACAATTGTTTTTTGCTATACTTATTTTAAAAACTATATTTTCAAAAATGACTAATCTGCAGCTGATCAACTCAAGCGTTTTGATGAAAAATCTAAAAAGGTCTAAAATTATACTTTTTTAATTTACTTGTGCTTTTAAAAGTAAACAATGAAAAAGGTTTATACTCCTTGAACTTGTTTGAATATATATATATTTAACTTGTAAAAAAAACTTTCAGGTTGATATTTTGAAAATTCTCTAAACTGGAGCCGATTAAAATTAGTTCGTGGGTCCGGAACTCCTAAAATCGAGAAACCCATTGATGAGTCAAGTGGCTCTAGATCGGGTCATTTTCAAGATAACAAGCTGAGACTCAGCATAAATGTTTAAAATATATATTTTAACTCCTATGTCAAGTTTCAATTCGATATAATAAAATTCGGCCAATTTAGAATGACCCAACGCTTCATATATGAATAAGATGTCCCCTTTTAGTGATTTCCCCTGCTGCAAAATACATACCTGCATTATCGAATTTTTTTCCAGACAAACCATTGCTCGGAGGAAATAAATACATATGACCTTTTTTATTGAAAAATACCTCCCCTACACGGTGGTTATTTTTTATTTTTCTCTATCTTCATCATAACTCGAAATATTAAGGATAATCGAAAAAAATGATAATCGATTTTTTTTTTCGACTTTGGGAAATCGATAGACTGGTAAACTTTTTTTTATGTTAATGTACATACTTTAAGGTACTTATAAAATAAAATCAGCCATATTGCAAATTACTGGTAGTTTTAACCTATACCGACTGGGCTATATATAATTGTGTATGTTTTAAATCCCTTTATTTTACAATATAAAAACACAACAGCAATTGTAAATAAACACATGCTATTATTAATTAGTTGTGCGCTCCATTTCAAGAAGAAACCAAATATAACTGCCAATTGTTGCATTTAACATCCTTAAGTATTATACGACAAAAGATGTTAAATACGTTCGCTTAGCTCACCAAGCCCCGAGGCGACTCGCGGCGAAGCAAGTGCAAACAGATTACAGTATTTTATATTTTGAAATTTTCACTTAAACGACGATTGATTAGGACAGAGTCACTTGGTGGTGGGGAGTCGGTGTCTTAGGTCCTAACGATTAGGGCAAGGTTTTCTGTGTGAATAATAGGATTTTTTACACAACAGAGCGATATAAACCTAACCCATAAACGCTGTTAGTCGATAAACAAAATTAACCAATTCTAAATTTGCCAAGTTGGTTGTTATGGTAATAAATGCAAACGCTTTCAAGAATCTTGTGTTGGTTCGGTATAGGCCTAGCCTAAAATTGTGTTAAGCTTTTGATCCAAATCAGCTGTTTTATTCATAATATACAACAACAGATGTTAGAATTATAATACAGTACACCTGTCGTTGGTTTTTGTTTGTTTGCTTTTATTTTGTTAACCTAACCTAAAAAGGCTGTTGAAGAACAATAAACTGATTCTAAATTAGCTAAGTTGGTTGCTATAGTAAATGAATGTAAATGCCTTCAACAAACATGTGTTGCTAAGCTTTTGATACGAACCTGGTATCAAGTTCCCATACTAACATTGTTTTTTTTAAATGGGAAGGTGATTACAATTTTTGATTTTGTTGGACCTTTGTTTTTACTAGCTAGGAGGCAAACATACTAAGTGCCCCATCTCCTAGGAGCTGATTATCACATCAAGTTGTTGTTCGCGGAGGAATACTAGAAACTTAATAATAATAAAGTAATACAATTACTCACCAGGAGTTGACATATTATTAATAAGCGTTTCAAGGTCGTGATGAAGATGTCGCTCCTCTTCCTCCTCCATACCAAAATCTAGTGCTCTAAAGATGATCAAACCAAGGCCTACCACCACCTGCGAACATACAGTTGAATTAAACTTGATTTTAAGAATGTATTCACTACTGGACCGTTTCAGGTAGGTTACGATGATTTTAGATTATATTAGCCTACTAGTGACGCATGGAAAACAAAATAGGAAGCAGTTACTGTGGGGGGAAGAACTTAAAACAGTTCGATCATGCAGCTGAACCGCTGACGTGAGTTTGAATTTCTAAAATTAAATTTATTTATTTTAACCAACTAATTAGAAACTTCGACCACTCACGAAGGCGCTGAATAGCTGCCTTAGTGTACGAAATATATTAGTAGAATTTGTTTGCACCCCAGCCTCCAAACACATTCTCACGAGCTGGTTCTTTGCTAACTTGCGGCCTCGGATTTTGGACTGCGCTTTGTGAGTTTGAACCTCGACCTGGCGGCCTCGGAACAGCAGCTTCCCCGCGGTAAAATCCCGATCTTGAACCTTGTACATTAATGGTACTATACGACCGATTTCGAGGGAACCAGACGGGCTAAAGGTCATGTAAATAAACGGTATCAGTTAACTGACACAAACTTTCTTCCAACTTACTGTAGTCAAAATAATATTGTTTTTAATCATTTTATTTACTACTTTTTAGAACAAAACAAAAAAAATAATATTCTACCTACGTCAATCGTATAAAAAAGTTATTGTCCCAGGCGGGATTCGATCGCGCGACCTTTGAATTACTGGCCGTCTTCTCTACCGTTGTGCTATCCTTGCGGCCGTTGCCGTGATGCTAGATTGACAACATAAACTTGTTTATTTTTTAACATTTCCCCATAATTATGAAACGCCGAAGTTTTGATAAAAGCGGATGGTGTCATTTTGTTTGGCATCTTAAGCACTATAAATACTGAAAATTTGATCAAAATCGTTAGAGCCGTTTTTGAGAAATTTGCATTTTTGTCGTTTTTTATGGGTTTTTAGGGGTAAATTACCCTTAAAAATTAAAAATTCAAAAAAATTAAAAAAACGCCTGGAGATATTAGGGTTTAGTACCTACATACCAAATTTCATGAAAATCGGACCAATAGTGTCCCCTCTGGTCGTGTATACATACTGACACACTGACAGACAGACACCACGTTAAAAACACTTTTTTGGGTTCAGGGAGCACCAAAACAAAAAATTCCACTAAAAATATTTTTGGGTTCAGGGAGCACCGACACAGATAATTGCACTAAACAATTTTTTGGGGTTCTGGGAGCACCAAAACAGATAATTCAACTGAAAATTCAAATTCGAACGTTTTTACGAAAACAATACTTTCTCCATATACTACGTATAGGGTGGAGAAAGTAAAAAGCAGAATGTGCAGACTAATCTTAAATTTTTTTCTAACGAAACAAAAAAAAGTTTCATTCCTA
The DNA here is from genome assembly GCA_018207615.1 of Philaenus spumarius. Classification (NCBI taxonomy): domain Eukaryota; kingdom Metazoa; phylum Arthropoda; class Insecta; order Hemiptera; family Aphrophoridae; genus Philaenus; species Philaenus spumarius. The sequence continues at coordinate 37,185 of JAGFPH010005286.1, forward strand.
GGTAAGAAAAGTCTCAAAATTTTGTACTTATCGTCAAAAGCGTGCTTGAATTTTTTGGCTGAAGAACTTGTAAGAGCTACTTAGAAAACCAACCTGTGTGCCAAATTTGTACCAAATCGGACGTAAAATGCGGCCGTTAGAACATTCGAAACAGTCCATTTCCGAGGCCGCGTGATCGAGCGGTCTGAGTCCGTCTCCACAGCGCTGATCGGGCACCTGGCATAATCTGACAGTTTTGACAGCCGAATTGGAATTCACAAAAGCAACGAACCGTGGTAATGGCGTGTGCCCAACTGAGCATAGTGATCAGCACTGGAATGACGCAAATTGTCATACATTTCATTGCAGACATGATACGCCTCGAATTCTAAAGTATAGCTGGTTAGATTTAGCAAGGACTTTACTATGCGCTGGAGGGAGGGAAGAATATAGGCAAGTGGGGATGCCGTCCGCTGTAGGGGAAGGGACACTACGTTCTACTTATAAAATTAATCAAGTTAATACTTATAGGCCAACTTGCCTACTATCAAAGTTGTCGCGACAGCTTTGTGTTGTATTACTTGCAACATGTAAATAATGTATAGATATGGGACTTTTTATATCTATATATAAATAGAATAAGAGTTTTTTTGTAGACTGTTGAGAATAGTGTGATTTTTCGTTTATTTACCGGTACGTTTCATACACCAAATAATCCGAAACAAGCCTTATCTCAGTTTTTGTCTGTCTGATGTCGGTAACACTCGCGGACCTGTTTCTTGTTCATGATTAACATTAAAACAACTTATAACGATAGATAAATAACTATTTTAACAAAAAAATAAACATGAGTAACAATAAAACTACATTTTGATACTATTTAAAGTATTAAATAAACTTATAACTTACTATTTAAAAAAGTACATAAGTAGGCGTACGTTTATTCATGTAAAAGTATCGGTAGTAGTGTATTAAAATTGAGTCTATTAATATTAGGTACGCGATGATTTGATATCAGCTGTTCCAATTAATTTAGTGGATATGACACTGCCTTCCATTAAATCTAATTATACAAATATAAAGAATAAAAAATAAACAACGCTAAATAACAATAATAAACAGCTATAGTTAAATTAAAAATTGATTTGTGCATGGACAATAATGTTATTGGAAACGCGTACAATTGCTTCAAGACCGAAGTGTTCCGTTCAAAGCTGGGTAATCGACTGAGCTTCCCTGACCCCCCACCACTCGAATGAACTCCGAGTTTACTGCGCATCTCAAGGTCAGAGTCCTTGCTACAAATTTCGAGTTATAACATAATGAATTTTATGTGCTTTTTATGTAATTTTATCTCGTACTTTTGAGATGCTCGCAGTTAATCTTTAATGACTATGTAGAGACATTTTGCATACATTTCATTGCAGACATTACCTAACCCAACCTAACCTAATACTCCTCGAATGCTAAAGTAACATTGTATTTTTAGTTTAATAAAAATATGACAAATATTTACTCCTTCACCGATTAAACTCATTGAACCCGGTATTGAAGATATAACCATCGTCACTTCTGCATCACTGAGCAGACCCTTTGATAATTTATGGCCTCGGCGCTGTGGAGACTAATTTGTACTTCGCGCTGTGGAGACACCACAGTGAATTTCCGCACACGCCTATTCCGTATTCTATTCAGCGCCTTCGTAAGTAAACCAATTTCCCAAATAGTTGGTAATCCAGAAACATATAAACTTAATTTTGGTAATTCGCTCAACTCACGGCGTTAAGGCTTCGTGATTGAATTACATTATTTGTTTGTTACGGTTTTAAGGGTAATCTCAGAAATTACCTCAATGAATGTCTTTATTAGTCAATTGTAAACGATTGTATTCTTATTTCTATGCTACATGTTTCACTGCAATAACTTCAGACCGGTTTGTAAAGTCATGAGTCATTGAATTTAAATAACCCATTAAGTACTTTGATGGTATTGGCATGAGTCTTCTTTTCAATGTGATAGAGAGATTACGTCCTTAAATCGTGGAAAATTTTACTATTTAAATATTATTTGTGTATTATGTACACGTAAAACATTAAAGGAGTGTTTTAAGCTCAGTATTTTGAAACATTTTAAACATTTCAGTGAGTGGACTTAAAATTAAACTTGCCAAATATTAATTCCTCAAGAGATCTTTCACAAATCATTTAAAGAAATCATGTGGAGGTTTTTATTGTGTGTGTGTGGGGGGGGGGGGGGCGTGGTAATGTGAGGGTGTGTGTGTGTATGTAATAGTGAGTTATTCTTGTTTATATTCAGGATTTCTCGCAACCATTCTATCTAAAAGGTCAAAACTAGCAAATAATACAATAGTAGTAAACACCAGTGAAAAATCACAGGCGGATTAATTAGATCCACATAAGAAATATATAATTTATAAAAATACTATTTAAAAACAACAAACTTTATGTAGGCCTACCTTATTATGCTGGGGGAATTTTTAACTCGGTAAATGTGTACAATTATATAAGGATTATAAAATTGTGGGAGTATTTGTAATTTTTTTTTATTTTTATACATTATTATTATCTAAAGAAAGATAAAAATATTATGTTTTAATTGCTTTTCATTTCATATTGATATATCAAATGATTTAGAAGTTATCTATTACATAATTAATTTGCTAGGGGTTATTTTGTGAGTAGAACTCCTCCTAGAGTTTTTAACCGATTTTGATGTTTTTGGTGTCATTTTACAGAGCTCACTCTGAAGTTGTGCTTCCCTTAAAATGAGCTCAATGTATGTTAAGGGCTTCGCCCCAGTGGCCCTCAAAGTTGCCATGTTAATCTTATGGAAGGTCAATCTTAAGGAAGAAGAAGAAAGATTTCTTTTGATTTTATCAGGGGCACAAAAAACAGCTGTTCGTATGAAGAGCTTAAAACAGCTGATTTTGATCAACAGCTGATTTTGATCAACAACTGATTTGGATCAAAAACTGAATATAATTTTAGGTTAGGTAAATCAAGCAATAGCGAAGCATTGCCCGGTCCACTAGTTAATATTATAGTGAAGAAATTAATAATCGAATTACAGGTTTATATGTTACACGATGATTTACGAATGTTTCCGAAGCTAAACGAACGTGTATCTCTTCTTTAATTTGTATAAACGAATATATCGATGATAAAAGAATGTGTTCATATTCAGTTTATAACCTGAAATCAAATCTTATAACGTATTACAGCATACATTAGTTCTATGACTCATACTAGGGGCTCTGCCCCTGGACGCTTCGCTTCGCTCGCAGTTGGAAAACTCTCTAACGGCTCTCGCTAATCTTTGACTCGTTTGTACCTGGGTGAACGAGCATCGTCCAGTATTTTTAACATCCGGATCGTATCTATAATGTATCTATTCGAATATTTAGTGACTTTCAAGGAGGTATAAAAAGAAGCTGTACCTATTCGCCTTCTAACTGACTTGAAAGGTGGTATAAAAAGAAGTTCGTATTTTAAATTTTATGCGCATTTTTCAGACTTTATGCGCGTTTTTGAAGACATAAGACCTAGCGCATCCAATTCCCGACGTCAAATAACCCTCGTATGCAAATTTTCATCAAAACCATTAGAGCCGTTTTCGAGATCCGCGACAGATACAAAGATACAAAGATAGATACAAGAATCGCTCATTTAAAGTAATAGGATTTAAAAAAATCTAATTAAGAAGAAATTATAATGATTAAAGTTGTAAACATTACTCCAAAGTACAATCTACTCTGGGTTTTGTTTAAGTATTACATATGATGGGTGAACTCAGCTGATACCGTATATTATACGTTACTCACATACGTACATTCGCTTTCATAGGAGTTGATATAATACAATGACATTTATATTATATTCATCTGTTAATTAATTGAGACTAATACACCTCTCATAAGAATTACTTCAATAATCACTTTCAGCCAGAATTATTGTATTTTCTCAGTTATCCTTAACTCAATGATAACAAGTGATAACATTTTTGTTTGTTTTAAATCGTAAACGTTTTTTGTATCTAAACATTTCTTCCAAAAATCTTTAGTTTCAACAAAGTTTGAACCGCCTCCTTCTTGTAACGGTTAATTACAGCAAAATTAAATTTTGCACATTTTTGCGTGAACCGATATGATAAACTTTCATGCCAAGTTTCATGAATTTACCTTAAACCGTTTATGAGATAATGATTATCTTTAAAAACACACATACAGACGGACAACTTCTAAACTATAGGTCGTGTTCACCCTAACTCGAGACAGCCAAAACTGACCTGCAGGATGATTAGCCACTCCACCGTAACCGACCCTTTTACAATCCTATTAGCTACGCTTCCGTGAACGATCTAGTTCAATTTTAAAATAAAACAAATTATAATGTGATATACTGATTCACGAGTTCATATTAAGAACAACGATGTAACATACATTTCTGTTTTTGTCCCATTTCAGTCGGACATCTTTTACGGTTTTAATAAAATTATAAACAAAACACAAAATGTGATGCTACAATGCTCAATGGCATATTTTTTTATAAGCAAGAGAGGACACATATTGTATTGTATTATTTGCTCGTTTTGATCTGCTGAATAACGCGGTAAAGTTTGGTGGAATGGTTGCAAGACACCCTGTATAAAGACAAAGTTCTTCCCAAAAGAATCGCATCAAAATCGTGCCAAGCGCGCAGTGGCCTACCCAAGTTAGTTCATACACTGTTTTGAAAGACACACGGCTACAAAGATACAATTGGTTGTATACTATCCTCGTATCATTTAATCTGATACATTTACATGCTCTACACCACGGAGCAAGGCTATAACAGTTTTTATTGCAGCGGTTAAATTGAAAACCCATTTTACGACCGCGTTTGGGAACACGAAAATGACTCACATTCTGGAAACGCAATCAAGCGACCTTGTGGCAAAAGACGTCAGTACCACAATTTGTTTTTATTTATTTAAAAGTTGTAGATTACCTTCCGGACACAGAATGACAGGGCGAAGAGTTTGTTGTAGCTTCTTCTTTTACTTCTTCCCGTAAAACAACCAGCCATCGGAGGAATTAAATCAGTATAAACTTATGTACAAACGAAACAAAACAGTTGAATAGGTATTGTATTGTGCTAAATACTTCGATGGAGTATTGGAAGCATTAACATCAACTCTTATAAAAGCGAGTGTACGTACGTGAGTAACATATAATGTAACAGCTGGTTTCACCCATCATCTGTAATATTTAAACAAAACCCAGCGTAGATTATACTTTGGGGTTATGTTTACAACTTGAATCATTATAATTTCTTTTAAAGTTGTTGTTTTTTTTATATGAGTTATAGAACTGAATGCATGCTATAATACGTTAAAAGATTCGTTTTGAGATTATAAACTGAATATAAATACAACCTTTTATCACCAATATATTAGTTTATACAAATTTAAAGAACAGTCACCTACTCTTTTAACTTCGGAAACATTCGTATGCCTTCGTATAAGAGATAAACATTCGAGTATTAATTAATTTATTATTAATATTAGTAACGTTTAAATAATTTTATCTATCAATATGAAATCAAAATCAATTAAAAGATAATATTTGTATCTTTCTTTAGCTACATAATAATGTATATAAATAAAAAATACACAATTTTTAACAAAAAGGCCTACAGTTTTATAATCCTCACAATTGTACACATTTACCGAGTTAAAAATCCCCGTCTATATAAAATCTGTTGTTTTTAAATAGTATTTTTGTAATATAATGTATTTCGGATGTACAACTAATTAATCTGCTTTTGATCACTAATATTACAATTCTCTACAAAAACAATTTGTACAAATGTATACATTTCTTATAATTCTAAATAATTTATTTTAGAACAGTTAGGATAATTCGACGTTAGTTGAGCACATTTCAAGATTGTACGTTTTAGGGTTTCAACCAACTATTTAAGAAATTTTATTGGTCCAATCGTAAAGACGCTGAATAGCTGCCTGGCATGTACGAAATATATTAGTAGAATTTATTTGCAATAAATAAATTCACATCGTTCCGCTCGCAACGGAAACGCTTTGCGAGTTTGGATATAATCTAGCGGTCTCGGATTATGGACTGCATCGCTTCGCTCGCAGAATACAAATTCGCTTCGTTGTATTTGAACCGGACACTTTTATGCTATTTTACGTTTTCGGGAGAACTGGACGGGCTATAAGGTCGTCACGCTTTTTTACAATAAAATTATTTAAAAATTTTAGTTCGTTTTGCTTTCAAAGCGTATTTTTTTAAACTATTGTTTATTTTCTTATTTTTTAGTCTGGGGACCATGATCAGTGTTCACTTACTACACCCAACAAAATTACTATTGCATTGTCATCGGTCCTTAATAAGTGTGCAAAGTTTCAAATCAATCCAACGTTTTGAAGGGGGTTCAAAGATTCCGTTACATAGATACATATACAAGCTAATAAAAGCGTATTAAAAATAGTTACCTCCGGTCAAAAAAACGTGCTTTCGGATGTTGGATTTTTTTGGCTTGAGGCCCCAGATTATGGGCTGCGCTTTGCGAGTTTGCACCTCAACCTTGCTTCGATCGCAAAAAAACTCGCTTTTTACGGTACTTTACGTTTTGGGGGAACCAGAATAACTTAATATATGAATTATTTTAGATAAAAGCCCAAAAATGTTTCATTCTAGCAGGAAAAATCTTAACAAAAATTACTTTCCGTCAAAAAACGAGCTTCTGGTGGTTGGATTTTTTCTACGCGACGTGGAAAACCAAGCGAGTGCCAAATTTTGACGAAATTTAACCAATGACATCTTAAACAGCGCTCGTTGGACATATATATTGTGTAAATTTTTATACAGACATTTTAATGACACACTTAAACGTGTTCTGGGGACCATGTTCGGTGCTCCCAACCTTAGGTCTCACCATAAGAGTCACTGCAATAACCCACCTTTCCTATGGAAATTCGCTAATAACTACAACGTCAGTTACTCGAAGCGATGATAAATGAGTATATTCAACTTAGCACTGGACAGACGGCTCACGGAGAAGACACAATGTATCAGAAGGTTAAGTGAGGCTCAGACCCGAACAGCCACACGTATCTCGCCGTGTAATGCTGATTTAACGACAAAAACACACAATTGCTTCAACAGCTGATTGTTGGTACGCCGAGTTATGCTGCCACTTGCTTGTGACTAGAAGTATTAAACACCTCATTGTCGGTGTGTGATTTACGAGGTCTTGGAAGTTTTGTTACAACCATTGTTC
>JAGFPH010005286.1:58308-71010 GCA_018207615.1 Philaenus spumarius
TAAATGTTTCCCAGAGTGATTTTGCCAAAATTTGCTTTTTGTTTTTTAAATGTTTCCCACAGTGATTTTTCCGTAATTTGTATTTGCTTTTTAAAATTCTTCCCATTATGATTTTTCCGTAATGTGCTTTTTGATTTTTTTATGTTTCCCAGAGTGATTTAGCCGTAATTTGCTTTTTGTTTTTAAATGTTTCCCACAGTGATTTTGCCGTAATGTGCTTTTTGTTTTTTAAATGTTTCCCAGAGTGATTTAGCCGTAATTTGCTTTTTGTTATTAAAATTTTTCCCAGAGTGATTTAGTCAGCTGAACCCCTGACGTGAGATGTGCAAAATAATGTCCTATATACAGAGTGTCCCATAACTCTCTGGTAGATCCTTTTTGTGAATTTGTTTCTCTGATCGAGACAAACATATTTCAAAATATAAACATGGGTTTACGGTGCTTACTTTTTCGTCTGTCTGTCTGTATTGTTTTACAAAATAATTCGTTTCTAGAGAACGGTTTGACCGATTGAGTGCAAACTTGGTATGAATTTTGAGCTAACAATGATTGTTAAATATTTCATAAAAGCGTATTACCCATGTTTGTATTGTGCAATATGTTTGTCTCGATCCCAGGAACAAATCAACAAAAGTGTACCAGAGAGTTCGGGGTCACCCTGTATATATTTCTTAATTAATTTTCATTTCATTTCAAAATTGTGGATACAAAAACAAGAAATAAAATCGTTTACTAAATTTAAAAAAAAAATTTGAATCATATTTTTGTTCGGACTTATATGTAAGACTTGTAAAAAATATAGAAATCTATTTAAAACGTGATCTATTGTGATATGTAATGAAAGCAGGTCAATTGCATGTAATCATAGACACTTCATGTTGTTATGTAACGTTTATTCCGAATAATTATTTTAATTAGCAGTACATATAATATCACGGAAACCGTAACATTACAAAACCATAGCAGCTATACGGGCGCATGCGTAGACTAACCACAACAGACTGGATCGAATGACATTGTATAAACATTACCGGTGACAATTTCCTACTAGAGAATAGTTTTACTCCGTGAGCAAACTCTATTATGTAACAAGAAGAAGAAGAAATGAGCGCCGTGAAAGTGTTTGCGTGAACATGGAAACATGCGGTGATATAAGTGGCAGTGATTGCGGCAAATGGAGCATCAAGACGGGGACATTAGGGATAATTTGTAAAGGGCGGGGTTATGTCCTACTACTTGTACTTACTATTAAATCTTGAAACGCACTTACAAGTAGCATTCTAAAGTTAAATATAAAGATTCGGCGAGTGTCAATATCAAAACTCATACTATGGCCATAAGCGAATTTCCATAAGAAAGATAGCTGTTACTTTTACGGTGAGACCTAAGGTAGGGGAGTGGTCAAGGTCAAAGAGCACCAGTTACGGTCCCCAGAACACGTTTTGGGGTGTCATTAAAAATTCTATGTATATGTGTGTTCACACTCTAACAACGGCCGCATTTACTGTCCGATTTGGTCCAAACTTGGTTCACACGTTGGTTATTCCAAGTCACTTTTCGTTAGACAAAAAATCTATTAACCGGAAACACGGTTTATGACCGAAAGTAAACCAACTTTTAGATTTTTCATAGTGGAATGGATTTTTTAAATGGTTTTATGTAAACAAATAAATGTATATGATTCTGCACTTCTATTTTTACACGACCTTATAGCCCGTCTGGTTCGCCCAAAATCGATCAAAACGTAAACCACTACAAAAGTACCCAGTTAAAATACACAGGGGGGATTTTACCGAGGGGGCAACTTGAATTCCGAGGCCCCAATGTCGAGGCGCAAACTGCGAGCGGAATGAAGCAACGCATTAAGCGGCCTACACACGGTCAGTTTGGTGTGTCACTTCGGTGTGTTCATTTCTAACTGTCACTTCTAACTGAACGCAACAATCGCCACCACACGCTCACACCTGTGTGTCAGTTCGACCTGCCATCCACGAGTAAAAATCCGCCGAGGCTGGAGGCTGGGGTGCAAACAAATTCGTCTTACAAATTTCGTACCCAAACGTGACTTATTTCCCAAACCCTAATGCATAGTTAATTTTAGAAATTTTATGTATGACCCGTATAACTTTGAGAAAGGCTTACTTTATTAGGCCTATAATTTTAATACGAGTTGTTAAATATTACTTCAAGTTAAACAGCTAATTTGTATTAAAAGTTCAACAACATAATTTTAGGTTAGGCGTAACTATACTGACCAACACACGTTTATTTAATGCATTTACATTCATGACCATAGCAACCAAGTTAGCGAATTTAAACATTAAAAAAAACAAAAAGCACCATTACACCATTTTATCACCGATACACTAATTTAACACAACTAACAAAATTAAGAAGTGCAATGTCAATTCCATCGGTAGCGTGACGTGACTAAATCTATACAGCTATTGGGTTTAAGAATTTGAATTTACCACTGCCTATTTTATTTCGTCGATTTCTTCTTCTTTTACGATCAGCTGTTACACTAAACTTCTGGCTTATATTAGTACGCGTGTAAAACTATAAAGAAGAAGAAATCGTCGACGAAATCAAAAGCGTCTTACTTTAAGAAACATATCGCCAGTTCGTATAATTTACCTCATCCAAAAAGTACTCGCTTCGCAAAAAGCTGCGCCTAAAAAAAGTTTCCTCTTCAAAACATCTAACTAGAAACAAATTTCTAGCGAGTGCTGAGATAGACCTCGGACTATTTAGCTTTCGTAAAACGTACAAGGTTAAGGTGCGGCTATACACACCCGTCACGTCACGTCCCATCTTTTCCCCAGAGATATGCTCCCTGTGTAATCAAATGAAGGTGGCTATACACTCCCGTCACGTCACGGCTGGAAAATATTTGAATGCTCTAGACAGCATACCGTGCCATGACGTGACGTTACGCGACGTGTCGGGTGTGCATAGCCAAGGGTCCCGTCGAGGGACGTCTTTTATCTCCGCTTCGGCTTTTAAACATCGTTGGATATTTTGCTGGCTCCGTAGCAGAGACAATACAAAAATACTGATTTCTTTTCATTGTGATAACACTTTTTATCTACACTTGAATTATATGATTAAAATACACGAATCGTTGCTTCTAAAGATACTTTAGCATTAAATTATACGGCTTCCTTAATGTATTCAAGTCTGTTAAGTTCCTCTCATAAACTCAAAGCTCGTAGTTTTGTTTACAATATATTTTGTATTAAAATACTAAATTAATTTCACACATAAGACAATAATTTCTTCATCGTTTGTGGCTTAGGGTATTTTTTTAATTGTAAATAAATAATGCTCACAGGCCTATCGAAAGTACTTAATGTTTGCTTACTTTGTTTAGATTTAAACATGAATAGTTGGCGTCAAATGATTTTTCTGAAACATAAATAAACAAGAGTCCGCAGCAACGTATATTTCAATATTAGCATTGTATTTGGATAACCTAATAGAACTCCGATCCAATGCAATATTTCGTTCCACTGGAAATTCGACGATAGAGGCGCTATCTATTGGGGAAACGACGGAAGCTGTGTGAAACACCAATGCTACCAATGATTTCTCCCTAGCGCTACCTCGCGGCGCGATCATGCACTATTTTCCCGACAACCTAATTTTCGCCACACTGCTGCCGTATGGATGCAAGATCTATTTATTATTCATGATCTAGTGACTACATTTTAATTTCCTGTGGCAGGAAACATCTGTACATTATCTTTAGGAAGTGGCACTGCCAAGAATAACGACTATGTATTAAATCAACAACTACTTCTTCTAGTAAACTTAAACTTGAATTATTTGTTACTACTGGTAATAAACTAGGTAACGACCTCTACAATGACATTTTGTTGTGAAACTTTCTGCCCAATACGTAGTAGCATTTAATTTTTACCAATGCTAACTGGAGGAGTTTTTTTATTATTAACAATCGGTAAATAAATTTAGATGTTAAAATACAAAATAATAAACGGAGTATTAACTTAAGCGGTAATTTATTGAATTTTAATTACAAATTTTTTTTTGTAATAAAATAAATAATGGTTATTTATTAACCTAAAACTAAAAAACACCAAAAAGTGTACTTGTAAATATAACTATGAAGTAAAAATGAAATTTCATATTTTTTTATTGAAATGACAACATTTCCTTACATTAAAAGAAACTGCACGACAATCGGTCCGGTCTACAGAAATAGACATCACTAGAGTTGTAACCTAAAACCAAAAAACCCAAAATGCATGTAAAATATACAGATGAAGTAAAAATATACTCTTCGCGCTTGGACGTGACGCATGTGTATAGCCACCCTATATAAAATGACTGGAATGGATGGGACGGGACGTGACGTGACGAATGTGTATAGCCGCCCCTTTATTCAGATGCGACCAGAGGGTAGACAAGATCCGGCGCGGTCCAATCCTCAATGTCCCAGGCCTACGAAATACACTTCCGTTAGAGTCCCGGTTCAATGGTAATGTAAACCTCGCAGCGATTCATTGTTCCACGGTAAACGAGATTACACGCTCAACTCCTCATAAGGTCTGCCGAGAACGAGTTTGTCTTCCTGGCGACTCCGCCACCAAGGTTAACCAGATTCAAAAATACAGAACCTTGCTCGTCATGTCGCAATTACTGCAGTAAACTGAAAGAAACCGCAGAGGCAAGGTGTACAAAACATCCACTGAAATGATTGCGTTTACTGTTGCCTTGCAAAGGAAAGTGTAACTTTGTAACTGAAAAATATTACATCTCCGATAAAAAAATCAAACTTTTATTATTTATTAACCAGTAAGCCCCAGTGAAAAATCACAGGCAGATTAATTAGATACACATTAGAAATACATCATGTAAAAAATACTATTTAAAAACAACAGGCTTTATTTAGGCCTACCTAACTCTGCTGACGGGAATTTTTAACTCGGTAATTGTGTACAACTATAAGGATTATAAAACTGTAGGCCTATTTATTAAAATTTTGTATTTATATACGTATAATATATATTTATAAAGAAAGATCAAAATATTATGTTTCAATTGCTTTTTATTTCATATTGATTGATCAAATGATTTAGAAGTTATTAATATTATAGAGAACAAATTAATAATCAAATATGTTTATATGTTATACGAAGATACAGGAATGTTTCCGAATCTAAACGAACAGATATTTCTTTTTACTTTCCTTACCCTATACTAGGTAAGGTAAGTATTGCGATCGACACAAAAATTCGATGTCGAGTTTTCATAATATCTTTACGTTTCAAGGCCCCCTGAGTCCAAAAAATGCATTTTTGGCAATTGGTCTGTCTGTGTGTCTGTGTGTCTGTGTGTGTGTGTGTGTGTGTGTCCGGAGTGCACAGGGCAAACGGCTGGACGGATCGAACTGAAATTTACAGGATATCTTCAAACACGTAAACAATTAAACCCATGTAAATTTGAAGCAAATCGGAGGTGGTGTCTTACCGTGGGACCAGTTTTTAGCACATTTTTGGTATTTACTCCAAAACCCCTCTAACGATTTTGATTAAACTTTGCTAACATACTCTACTCAGATCCCCTTAACACGCTATGAACGCTATATACCCTTAAAAATTCGTTGAAAAAAGTTATTACAAAAACGCAAGTTATTTTGTTTGTATCTCCGAAATGGCTGGTCCTATCGACTTGAAAATGGTCTCATTCGATTCAGCGTTCAAAAGAATGTCAAAAAAGATACCCCACTCAACTTTTGCCATTTTTTCAAAAATTGACCCCAAAAACGCCCTTTTTGGGGGCAAAAATGACTTTTTTTAAACTAGCCGTGTTTGGTATCGACCTTGACATTTTTGGGGGTGAGAAATCGATTGAGACCAAAATCAGGTCCGTGGGATTAACCGTTTTGAAGTTAGTACAGCTTTCTTCGAAACGGATACTCCTATTAACTCGAAAATAGTATCATCAATCTCTCGCTCGAAAAATTTGGTAATTGATACAGCATCTATTTTGGTAAGGAAAGTTGTGTGATGTGCACACCAGATGTTTTAAATTATTATTTAACTATGAACCCATTAACCTGTCACTTTGAAATTTTGAGAATCACTTACCAAAAGTATAAACTATTTATAGGAATTTTTTTAATTTTAAAAAATGCACTTTTTGGGAAAAAAATTTTGGATTTGATGTCTCAAAAAACATTTTTTTAACAAAGTGTGTTCTGTTGCACATCAAAAGAAAGAGCATTTAAAACTGAGTAAAATGACCCTACTCACATCTCTCTAGCTAAATTAGGAGAAAAGCTATGGTGATTTCAAAATATGTGGTTACGTTTTTTTTTTGGTAGATTTTGTGAAACTTTACATAGCCGTAATTTTGAAACCGTTTGATATATTTTTTAAAAAATGGGAATTTTTCTTAATCTCTATGAGGACAACCTTCATACCAAATTTCATCAAATTCTGAGGTTGTCAGGTTTATACCCTGTGTTGATTTGATATGGATTTGATTTATCGACTGCGCTTTGCGAGTTTGCACCTCGACTCTGCGGCCTGGGATTTTGGACTGCTTCGCTTCGCTCGCTTCGGACAACCCCGCTTTTTAGAGTACTTTTATGGTATTTTATGTTTTGGCCGATTTTTGGGGAACCAGGCGAACTATAAGCTCGTGTAAAATTAACAAAAACGTGCGAAATAATCTCCTATGTTCATTTGTTTAGATAAACCTCTAAAAAAGTGTCATTCTAGTACGAAAAATCTAAACAAAATTTGTTCTTCCTGTCAAAAAACGTGTTTCCAGTTATTGGATTTTTTGGCTAATGAACTCGTCTGAACGACGTGTGTACCAAATTTGAACAAAATCGTACGTAAAATGAGCCTGTTAGAGTGCAAACAAAATATTTACAGGGTGTAAAAAAAAAACTTTCAGGACTTAAGGATATGATTCCTCATACAAAAAGGAAGAAAAAAGTACATCTAAACATAGGCCCGAAAACGCTTAGTTTTCCAGAAATCCGCCATTTTGTTTTTGTACAAAATAATTCATATCCAGAGATCGGTTTGACTGATTGAGTTCAAACTTGGAATGAAGTTTAACCTAATAACGATGTATCTCAAGACAAATAAGCGATTAAATCCAATCATGCGTTTCGAAATGACGGCGGTTTAAACATTTCAAACCTAAATTACTCAAAAACCGTACATTTTAATAAAAAATGTCAAGACGACCGTTTTGGTGCAACTGCCAAAACAATCGGATGAAGGATAATAGTTAAGTTATGTAATAATTGGTTTGTTCAACCCGGCATCCTATACCGACATAGTAAATACTACAATATTGTGTGTACATTTGCTGTCATTATCTTTAGCTTAGCTACTTAACAATACACCATCCACTAGGGAATCAAAACGGAAACAAAAAAGGTATCTTGACATTTTTTGTTAAAATGTACGGTTCTTGAGTAATTTAGGTTTGACATTTTTAACCCTACAGTAGTGTCATCGGTCTGAGGGTCCAATTCACTTTTTGTTAGCGTGTCACTCATTGTTCGCTAGTAAGTAATTCAGTGCCTTCCTATTTCTTGTCAATCTGCCTGATGCTGTCTGCTCGTGATTTTCAGATTATGTTATCTATGATAAATTAAACAAATCGGACTCCTACACTGAGACACCAGACACAAATTTTAAGAATTTTTGAAAAGTGTCCATGCGAAACAATTGTATACATTTTTTATATTTGTATTTGGGTTACAGATTTAACTCTTGTCTTCATAGCTACTTTTTTGCCAAGTTTATTCTTTTTCCGCATACAAAAATTAAATAGTAGCATTAGTTTTGAAATTTGTAAAGTAAAAGTGTTTGAATTTTAAATCATAATTGTCAATGTATCTCCGTCATATAGCCTATGTGAAAATGTAGGGGAAGAACCATATTTACGATAAATGTCATTTTATTAAAATTTGGTGATATTTACGGAATTATTTTTAAAAAAACATGTAAATCGGTCTCACAGACCTATGACACCAATGGTGTTGCAAAAAGCATGACACTACTCTAGGGTTAAACAGCCGCTATATTAAAACTCATAATTGGATTTAATCGCTTATTTTTCTTGAGATATGTCATTGTTAGGGTAAACTTCGTGTCGAGTTTGAACTCAATCAGTCGAACCGTTCTCTAGATAGGCCTATGAATTATTTTGTACAAAAAACAAAATGGCGGATATCTGGGAAACGAAGCCTTTTCGGGCCTATGTTTATATGAATGTTTGTCTTCCTTTTTGTATAAGAAATCATATCCCAACGTCCTGAAAGGTTTTTTTACACCCTATATATATATATACAACATAAATTTTTTAATGACACCCCAAAATGTGTTCTGGGGAACGTGATCGGTGTTCATTTAATACTCCCGACCTTACGTGTCTTTCCTATGGAAATTCGCTAATAATAATGAGAATAAACGGTACCAGAAGCTGGTACATACTTTCTCACAAACATATTTAAATTATTAAACAGATTCACTGTGACTTCATAATTTTGTAGGAGAGGTGATTTTAAACTAGAAGATTAACTAATAAATATTATTATTAGCTAGAGATAAAACTATTCGATTGATTTCGAACAAATTTGCACCAAACACGTCAATTAGGCCTGTATAGATGCACGAAAAAATGTTTTGAAAAATGTTGAAAAACAACCCCCTTTATGGCCAAAAAACCCTCAAAATCAGTTATTATTATTACTAGCTAAACGAGAATTTTTAGAAACATGCGGTTATTTGCATATGGTAGGGTACATTAAAGACTACAAATAAGCTAAATTTTATCAAAATCGTTAGAGCCGTTTTTTTTTTTTGTAAAAAAATAATAACTGTTTTTTTGGGGGTTTTTTTGCCAAAATGGAGGTTGTTTTTCAAAAAATTTCAAAATAGTTTTTCGTGCATCTGTACAGGCCTACTTGACATGTCTGGTGCAAATTTGTTTGAAATCGATCGAATAGTTTTCGCTCTAGCTTCATATACATACAGACAGAAATTTTGTAAAAATCACTTTTTTGGACTCAGGGGGTCCCAAAATGGATATTTCCACAAAAATCTCAACATCGATTTTTTTTTGCGATAGTATAGACAAAGTATAGTGAGAAAGAAAAAAAGTTGATTTTGGTTAAGACCGTGTTTATCGGGAATAAATCTAAAAAGGCCTAAGTACAGTAGAATACACAATCTGTTAATGTTTTCTCCCAGAGAAGGTTGACGTCATCAGAGCTCAAGTGTGATTTCATTATAATTATCGTCCAAACGGCGTTTCCACCAATCGCCAAAGTGTAACTGATCTGCATACACGTTTCCAATGGTGAGTCAAGTCCAGTGAACCTAGAGTAGTATTGCAGCCTTGAACACGTAGCCTACTGGTAGAAAGGCGAGGTTGTAGGGTAACTGAACATGCTTACGAGAGAGATGGAGATATGACATAAATATTTAGTCTCTGTTCAAGTCAAGTACGGTTTTTAAAACTAAACCTAAACACACTTTACACTGTAACTAGCATAAATACCTTAGTAAAATTATGCAAAACAGCCCCCCACCCGGAGACCAGATATCTAGTCATATCCCGTCAGCTTGGAAGCTAGCCAACCACCGTTTGCTTTACTTCCGCCCTCCTACCCTCAAACCACAGATATGATTAGATATCTGGTCTCCCTAGCCTAGGTTCGAACCCAGCATCTTCTGATCAGGAAGACGCAACGTTATCCACTAGGCTACGGCTTGATTAAAGAAAACTGATAAATTAACAAAACTTCAGTTACTTTACTATCGGTATAAATATTAAGTGTAAAGTAAAAGTAAAGTAAAAGATAGTTTATCAGCACCATCTAGGAGTGGTTATAGGAAGTTTGCTTGCTTGCTCTTAAGTTTGAATCTGTCTAATTTGTATGTGTGAGCGGTTTATAATAATAACTTCGATCAGTTCTTATTAAGTTAAGTAATTAATTTACAGCAATATTTGTCTTTTAATAAAAAATACTGACAAATGAAAGACTAGAACATGTTTTAAAAAATTGGGGAAATCACACCATATACATTGCCAATTGAAAGCAAGCACTAGCCAAGCAAGTCCTGCTTTCTGGTGGCATTTTTTGAAACTAGGTGTAGACCTGATGTTTTACAGAATTGCAATGATACTCTAAAGTACCTCCAGGGCTCAACTTGTAGATAAAGCCACTGTTACCTTTTATAAAGGTAGTTAAATTGGGTGGTACTTAAAAGTACCGTCGGGCAACAAAGGGTTAAAGCTACCGAGAATGGTGATAAATTAGTGGAAAATCTTTATTTCCATAATTATTTGATGCACAAAATAACGGCATTGAATGTTTGTATCGATAAGAAGGATACGACAAATGAAAAGGCTGTAAATTACCTGAAGACTAACAATGTTTAAGAAGCCTAGGACTAGATAGCACAGAAGTAAGCAGAGCTTCAAATGTATATAATGTACTAGGGTCTCCGCCCCAGCTCGCTTCGCTCACCAACCCCCGCGGCGAAGCCAATGCAAACAGATTACTGTATCCTATGACAGTTTCACGGGAATGCCGATTGATTAGAACAGAGAGTTTTCATTTTTACATAGAAAAAATTAAATACTCAAGTTATAAGATATGACAAAAAATGTGATACGGTAAAGCAGTATTTCAAACTGGTCAAACGGGCCTAGTAAATAATAAAGTTGTCGGTATTTTGATATTGATGGATGTTTGAATTATGATATATTTATTTGTGTTTGCTATTAACTGACCTAAGAAAACTATTGGTTGTGAAGAATAATTTGACTATGTTATGCAATGGTAATGACATAAAGTTAGTTTGGAGATATTAAAGCATTTGCAGATGTTTAAGGGGAAATTATTCATAATCATTTTACATAAACATATTTATGTTTTCTAGGTGCACTAAGTGAACTAGTTTATTAACAGATCATGAGTCTTCTACTGTTGCATAATGAATTAGTTAGATTTTTTGGGAAATAAATACAGTATAAATTAATAAAAATCTTTAAGTTTATTGTGATCAAAATTTCAAAAAACAAAAATAAAAATGTGTCTGCCTCTGAAAACCAAAGCATCACTAATAAAAATAATAACATTAAGTTTAGTATCAACAGTAAAGGTAAAAGAATTCACATGAATCCTACAATGTCGTCTTCAACACCATTTCATAGCATAAAACTTCTGTAAAATGTCAAGCAGTCTTTGGGAATCATAGAAAATAAAGATTTTAAGCCTTCAAGCTTAGCTATGCTTATTGGTTTTACATTATTATAAAGTAAACACAACTTTCTAGAAAAATAAACGAAACGGTACCAGGAACTGGTACATACTTTCACACAAACACTTTTAAATTATTAAACAGATTCACTGTGACCTCATAATTTTGTAGGAGAGGTGATTTTAAACTAGGAGATTAACTAATAAATATTATTATTATTATCTAGAGAGAAAACTATTCGATCGATTTCGAACAAATTTGCACCAAACACGTCAATTAGGCCTGTACAGATGCACGAAAAAAATGTTTTGAAAAATGTTGAAAAACAACCCCCTTTATGGCCGAAAAACCCCCCAAAATCAGTTGTTATTATTATTATTATTATTATTAGCTAAACGAGAATTTTTAGAAAGATGCTGTTTTTTGCGTACGGTAAGGTACATTAAAAGCTACAAATAAGCCCAATTTGATCAAAATGGCTAGAGCAGTTTTTTTTTATAAAAAAATAATAACTGATTTTTTGGGGGTTTTTTTGCCAAAAAGGGGGTTGTTTTTCAAAAATTTTCAAAACCGTTTTTCGTGCATCCATACAGGCCTACTTGACATGCCTGGTGCAAATTTGTTTGAAATCGATCGAATAGTTTTCGCTCTAGCTTTGTATACATACATACATACATACAGACATACAAACATACAGACAGACATTTTGTAAAACCCCCTTTTTTTACTCAGGGAGTCTCCCAAAATGGATATTTCCACAAAAATCTCAACATCGATTTTTTTTGGGGTTCTAGTTGAGAACAGCTTGACCAGAGGTTTTTTTTAAAATTTCTTCATATTATGAAAGAACACGTTAAACTGATTATAAAAACATGAAAAATATCTGCCGGAAATAAAAATTATAGAAATTACGAGAGAAATAAAAGTAGAAAATATAGAGGTTAACTTCAGTATTTTTTTTTATTCACACTATATATCACTTTTTCCTATATATATAATGAAATTAGACACTTCACTGATCGCCGGAAATCAATTATAAACATTCTAAAACAAATATAACATAACAAACCAAAAATCGCTAATGGGATTTTAACATAGACAATGGACAGCCATTTTAATACGCGATAGGAACAGGGTTGCCAGATTGGTTGCAATTAGATTTGAGTGGGTTTATCAGTGCCTCCTATATTGCCTAAAATTAGAAAATAATAACTGTTTAAGTTAGAACCCTACCTCTGGTTTTTTTAATTCCAATTATATACCGTAATGTGATAATAAAGATAATTATACAGTTATCAGTAACATACTGTGACTAAACAGTATAGGTCAGTACCTCTAGTTTTTTTAATTCTAATTATATAATGTGATAATAACGACGACATATTATAATAATACTGTTATCGGTAACATACTGTGACTAAACAGTATAGGTCAGTAC
>JAGFPH010005286.1:78722-94665 GCA_018207615.1 Philaenus spumarius
CGCGGTTTAGTAAAAGGCTGACTTGATTTCGTAAAAACCATAATAATACAAATATATAGTTTAAATGTTATGCTATTTTCAAAATAGAGTTCGTTCTAAGCTGACATTCTGCAGCGTTGCAAACACTTTTATTCTTGTCCAAAAGAATATTGTCAAACTTAGGCCTAAGTGGCTGCAGACACACTTTAGAAATCAATAATTTTAACATTTAATGGTGGCTTTTTCTCTCCAGAATAGTTTTATATGATTCATTTAAAAATTTTTGCTTTTTATTTAGAGTTTCTGTATAACTATAAGCAACTAAGATGAAATTAAAAAATAAATTTAACATTATTTATTTTTTAATATTGTAGAGAATTTAAAAAAAGAAACATTTGCGTTTCCACGTTATTTTAATAAGCTGCGAATACTATGTCTAAATAAATAAACGGTATCAGTTAACTGACACAAACTTTCTCCCAACTTACTGTAGTCAAAATAATATTGTTTTCAATCATTTTATTTATTACTTTTTAGAACAAAACAAAAAAATAATATTCTACCTACGTCAATCGTATAAAAAAATTATTGTCCTTGGCGGGATTCGATCGCGCGACCTTTGAATTACTGGCCGTGATCGCTACCATGGTGCTACCCCGTGCGGCCGTCGCCATGATGCTAGATTGACAACATAAACTTGTTTATTTTTTAACATTTCCCCATAATTATGAAACGCCGAAGTTTTGATAAAAGCGGGTGGTGTCATTTTGTTTGGCATCTTAAGCACTATAAATACTGAAAATTTGATCAAAATCGTTAGAGCCGTTTTTGAGAAATTTGCATTTTTGTCGTTTTTTATTGGTTTTTAGGGGTAAATTACCCTTAAAAATTAAAAATTTCAAAAAATTAAAAAAACGCCTGGAGATATTAGGGTTTAGTACCTACATACCAAATTTCATGAAAATCGGACCAATAGTGTCCCCTCTGGTCGTGTATACATACTGACACACTGACAGACAGACACCACGTTAAAAACACTTTTTTGGGTTCAGGGAGCACCAAAACAAAAAATTCCACTAAAAATATTTTTGGGTTCAGGGAGCACCAACACAGATAATTGCACTAAACAATTTTTTGGGGTTCTGGGAGCACCAAAACAGATAATTCAACTGAAAATTCAAATTCGAACATTTTTACGAAAACAATACTTTCTCCATATACTACGTATAGGGTGGAGAAAGTAAAAATTGATATCAGAAAAAGTGTTTTGTTTACAAAATTGTTCATTTGCGGTTTGTTTAAAAATCATAATCTACATAGTAAAAATGAAATGCTCTTCATTGGTAAGCGCATCACTTGAGAACGGTTGGACCAATTTGGCTATTTTTTTTGTTTAAAATGTTCCTAATAGTCCGAATTGGGTTTTTATGGAAAGAAAAATTTGAAATGTTCCTGGAAAATTTTCAAATTCAGGAAAACTGAACATCCTTTCAAAATGAAATCCTTTGGGATTTTTGTATGAAGTTATTCTTCAAAACCAACAGCTTTTTTTAGGTTAGATTGACAAATGAAAAACAAACACAATCAAAAATCAACTAAAAATACTTACTATATTATAATTATTACATATCTATAGGCCTATACTTAGAGATATGCTGTTTAAAATATTGTTTATATAAAATATATCATATCTATGAATTGTTTAATACTATTCAAATCATATTTTCTCATTTTGTTATATAGCTCCCGGATTGATTTATTAATATGACTATAAATTAGGTATAAATTTACCTGTTTGACGTCTATCAATCCTTTCTTTATTATTATAGTGACGACCGCGGTTTCGGTTTTATACCATCATCCTGTCACTTAAATATTACAACACATTTAAAATTTAAATTGTTAAAACCAAATCACTCAATATTGAGGTTGTCACAAAAACACAAAAAAGGAACCTAGGAAGGAAGGTTGTTGTCTATGAAAGGATTGATAGACGTCAAACAGGTAAATTTATACCTAATTTATAGTCATATTTTCTCTTTCAAAAATAATAATAAACAATTTGTCACCAGGCATAACCATAAACATAATTACAGTATATTGAATACTAAACAAACAATCTGAACGAAACTAAAAAAACAACTTTTTAGTTGTTCTTGTTGGGAGTATGGGCGTTGCACGTGTGGTGTGATCGGTGGTTGTCGATTTCATAAATACATAAATTTGGATTTCTAACTATTAAGACAGGTTTTTATGAACAAAGCCATCTGTTGAAGTAAAAACAACATACACTATCTATACTAATATTATAAAGAGGTAAAATTTGTTTGTTTGTATGCAGGGGGTAATCTCTGGAACTACTGAACCAATTGAAATTTTTTTAAATAAAAAGCTGCACTATACCTGAGTAACATAGGCTAGAATTTATATTGATAAAAAACATTTTTTATTTCAATATTTGTAAATTTAGTTTATTTTGAAAATCAGTTTTTTTAAGAAGATTTTCTGTAAGAGTTAAGTCGAGGAAGTTCATGCTGTAATGGATCTAAAATTCTATTGTGAATTTAATGCTAGACGGTTAAATAACAGTAGAAATATTGGTAATAATTGGGTGAGTCAAATATAATGTGGACTTTATTGTATACATTTACTAGCCCGATCCGGCTTTGCACGGAGAGACAAATCAAAGTTAAATATGAGGATTTTTAGTAACAACCCAAACCCCCCCCCCCCCCCCACTCACATTTCGATTTTTTTTAAAACCTTTCTTAGCGAGCACCTAGGGCCCTAGAGAAAGCTACATCATTCCAATCCGTTTGGTGGTTTTTGAAATTTCGTGATGAGTCAGTGAGTGGTATTTGGATTATATATACCATGTATCCCAAAAATCCCCCCCCCCCCTATTATATTGTTATTAATGAAAATAGACAGATTTGCTTTGGAGATTGTTAACATGAACAAAAATGGAGTTTTTTTACGCATCGTAAATTTCAACACCTCCCCAAAAAATGGGGTATTTTGGGGGTAAGTCGAAAATTTTAAATGAGTGACACCTCATACAATTTTTTTTTAAATTAAAATTTTTTTTTACTGAGAGACACCTCATTTTAAAGGCCTTGATAAAAGAAGAAGATGGGCGCAAACCGGAGAGGTCTGTATGTTGACTCTATCCAACATAATGGCCAATCAAAGTTATAATTTTCTCCCATTTAAATGTAAAAGACGATGCGACTGTTATTTTTTACAAGGATTTCATCCAGTAGGTCACTCAATCTAAGTTATAAAACATAGTAATTATTAGCCTATTATTCGCTTCGATCGCTGCTTAGTTTAAAAAATGTAGCCAATATGTTAAAAAAAGTTTATTTGTAAGCTACCAATTTATTTTATGAAATAGAATCGTAAACTGGTGCATTTTTCCTTCATAAAATGAAACGGATATTTTTAAGAAGGTTTACTTATGCGGTTTCTTCTAGTTTTGCCAACAACATTTCTTTCGCATATTTTTATAATGTATCTTTAACGGTTTAGCCAATTTACGCACTGTTAATAAAATTGCCAAACTGTACGTATTTTTGTACCTTTGTTGTCATTTTCAACGACATATTTATTTACTGAAGATAAGTTTTCAAACATTGGATACAGTTTTAAAAATTCGATGAAAAGAGAAATTAACATTTTTGTTGGCCCTCTTTTGTTTTGCACCTTAAATACGATGTTTCAAAGTTTATGAAAGTTCAGTGAAAGTTTATGTTTATGTTGAACCCATTTCAAATCAGTAATCGGGGCCGGGTTTTATCGGAAATGTATTCAAGCTCTAGATTATCAAAGTCCACCAGTTTTTAAATAAACAATTCCAAGGCAAATCATATAAAGGGTGAGTTTTAAATGCCCCCCCCCCCTAATTTTTTCCGCATTTCTTAAGATATCGACTCCCAACCACCACCGAACATCATTGATTAGTTTATACTTTCTTTTGGTGAGCTTCACATTTTTGGCCGCCATATTGGAATGAACTTTTATTTTTTAAATGTAAAAGTAAGGTTGTGACCCATCATTTCAAACTATTTTTTTCCGTAGAACACGATGCCGCAATCGGTTTTTAATTATCTGCTTTCGTTCTTGAGATATTAAAATTAATATTTTCAAAAATCCCTTGTTTTATTCTATTTTTATTTTTTTAATATCGACCCTTTATCAACAGATATCACAGTTTGGTAGTAGCTTATAGATTTTTATTAAGTTATAAATGTTTACTGCCATCTTCAGTTTCGCAAAGAAAAGTTGTTAATGCACTGAAATCAAACAAATTTACTGAAGATGGCAGTACAAATTTATAACTTAATAAAAATCTATAAGCTACTGCCAAACTGTGATATCTGATGATAAAGGGTCGATATTTAAAAAAAAAAAAATGAATAAAACAAGGAATTTTGAAAATTTATACATTTTTTACAAAATTGTTAATATCTCGAGAACGAAAGCAGATAATTAAAAACCGATTGCGGCATCGTGTTCTACGGAAAAAAATAGTTTGAAATGATGGGTCACAACCTTACCTTTACATTTAAAAATAAAAGTTAATTCCAATATGGCGGATCCAAGATGGCGGCCAAAAATGTGAACCTCATCAAAAGAAAGTATAAACTAATCAATGATGTTCGGCGGTGGTTGGGAGTCGATATCTTAATGCGGAAAAAATTAGGGGGGGGGGACATTTAAAACTCGTCCTGTACAATAACGTTGGGCAAGTTCAAAATTAATTACTCTACACAAACGTTTTTATTTACGAAATTTCATGTAGGAAAGATGAGCTGCAGTAACTTTATGCCGATCCTTTCGACCAACGGCCGGGATGCCAAATCGCAAAGCAGAGGTTTCCACTGAGAGCGGAACGAAGCAGCGCGTGAGCCGAGGTGCAAAGAAATTCTCCTAATATATGTCGTACACGCAAACAGCTATTCAACGCTTTCGTGAGAAGACGAAGTTCCCAAATAGTCGGTCGAAACCCTAAAACACGTGAATTTAATTTTGGAAATTCGCTCAACTCACGTCAGCGAATCATAACACAAATCAATGGAAGGTTCCCGATTTTGACCACGAATTGAGCTGAGTACAAACAGCTGGTACTTTGTAGCGCTCGCACACCATGCACCTACCACGGTGGACGTACTAGGTCATTGTACACTCAGCCATGAAAACTAGCTCTCAGTACGGTATTCAAACAAGGAAATAAATTCTCGCGGAGAATACATACGGATAATACATGTGTGAAGTGCGCGTCCCAACTCGTTTTAACAAGTCTCCCGCAGGCTGCCACAAAATCTAACACGTTGCTTGATTTGTCTTACGAGTGTTGACGATCAAACAAATTACCGTACAAGCGCAGCAAAATAGCTTCGTACTTTAAAAAGAAATCATGTCGGGCAATTGTCAACCGTTCCTTACAACCGATGACGTCTCAAATAGAAAATACGCGTTTTTGAGCGAATTTTCATAGGAAAGATGAGCTATTGCAGTGACTCTCATGGTGAGATGTAAGGCCGGGAGTGGTCAATGAGCACCGATCGTGGTTCCCAGAACAAGTTTAGGGTTGTCATTAAAAATCTACTTATATAAAGCTAGACGGTAACACTGATTCATTGACATTAATTATTAGGCACTTCCCGTGATCGGACCCCCCCTCAACCTTATACTTGAATTAAAGCTCTCGACGAGAAACTTTTGGGAAAATTGCCAGCAGTTAACATTTTTTAATTTTGCAAGCACCTTTTGGGCGGGAAAGATTTTTTAGATTTTTAAAATTTTGTCATTTTTTCATGTTGAGCGCCTTTTGTAAGAAAACGGTAAGAGATAGCAAAAAATGTTAAATACAAAAGTTGTAGAAAATTTAATTTCAGACAAACTGTTTTTTCATCAGATTTAAGATCCAATCATCCATTTAGCCACTATTCACCCGAGAAGGGAGGCTCCGCCCAAAGTCCTTAAAGCTAGACGATTTCACTGATTCACTGACATTAATTATTAGGCACTTCCCGTAATCTTACCCCCCTCGACCTCATACTTGAATTAAAGCTCTCGACGAGAAACTTTAGGGAAAATTGCCAGAATTTAACATTTTTTAATTTTGGAAGCACCTTTTGGGCGGGAAAGATTTTTTAGATTTTTCATTTTTTTTATTTTTTTTACTTTGAGCGCCTTTTGTAAGAAAACGGTAAGAGATAGCAAAAAATGTTAAATACAAAAGTTGTAGAAAATTTAATTTCAGACTAACGATTTTTCATCAGATTTAAGATCCAATCATTTATTTAGCCACTATTCATCCGAGAAGGGAAGCTCCTCAACCGTACTTAAAGCTAGCCCGTTTCACTGATTCACTGACATTAATTATTAGGCACTTCCCGTAATCGGACCCCCCTCAACCTTATACTTAAATTAAAACTCTCGACGAGAACCTTTTGGGAAAATTACCAGAATTTAACATTTTTTTATTTTGAAAGCACCTTTTGGGCGGGAACGATTTTTTAGATTTTTTTAATTGCTTAATTTTCCCACTTTGAGTGCATTTAGCAAGAAAACTGTAAGAGATAGAAAAAATGTTAAATACAAAAGTTGTAGAAAATTTAATTTCAAACTAACGATTTTCCATCAAATATAAGATCTAATCATCCGTTCAGCCGCTATTTACCCGAGAAAGAGCTCCGGCACACAATCCTTCAAATTTCCAATGTTAATCTTATGGAGATAATGTTTAATGAGTTTGAGTCAGCTGCCAAATAAAACAGCTGATTTATGCTCGGTCACCTATGTACAAACGAGCCAAAGATTAACGAGATTCTTTAGCGAATTTTCCAACTGCGAGCGAAGCGAAGCAGCCATTTGAGGCCGAAGGCCGAGGCGGGGTTGGGACGCGAAGCGTCCAGGGGCAGAGCCCCTAGTTATATATATACAGGGTTTTGAAAAATCTGGAAACGGCCTAATATTTCAAAATATACAAGTCTTATAGAGACAAATGCAATTATTAACAGCCATAAAAAAACAGTTTTTGGTGAGATTGAAATTTTTGTCCGCTATCTTGCAATGAACTTTATTTTTTGTAATGGTGTGTGATACATGAATATAATATAAAATTTTACGAACGAAACGATTGTAAAATTAGTTTTTGAATATCTAAATCCATTTTAAGTTATCGTCAGTCAAATAAATGATCGAAAATGCAAAATCGTAAGATAAAATAATCAAAGAAAAACTCATGTCATATCCTTATATATTATTTCTCAAAGGAGATTTTTGTCGCTAAGCGACATCTCCCTTAATTCTTCATAAAAATTAATTATTCAAACAAAATTTTAAAGCTTATGTTCTCCGCTATTGATAAAAAATATATAAACAGCTTAAAATGTATGTTTTTGTTACAAAAATGTATTAAAAGAACTTCATAAGGTTTCTAATGAAAGGCGCCTTCTATTAAAAACCTGTTTAACTAATATGACAACTGTTAGATTGTTTACATTGTACATCCAAGTGTAATCTATCGCGGAAATCAATCAAATTAAATCAACGTAAACCGTTATAAACCAACGTAAATAAATAAACACAATTAACTGAATTAAATCAACGTATTAAATCTGGTAATTGTAGGCCTACTAGTAACTTGCGAAATATTCTCACGAGTCAGCTAGTTACTATAATTCTTTACAACTTAAAAAGTTTCCTTTTAAAATTTGATTTAAAAATACTAATCGTAATTAACGCTCTAAACTTACTTAATTACATTTTGTGAATTAAGCCGTTTCCATACTTTTCAAACACCCTGTATATGTACAAAAGTCTTCGCATTTTACGTCCGATTCGGTCCAAATTTGAAACACTCGATGGTATTCTAAAACGCTCGTACGAGTTCGTTAGCCAAAACATCCAACAACCGATAGCAGGTTTTTTGACCGGGAGTCACCGTTTTTCTGAGATTTTTTACTACAGAAGAGTGAAACTTTTTAGAGATTAACTACAAAAATAAACACAGGATATAATTTTGCACATTTTAGATTGTTTACACGACCTCATAGACCGTCTGGCTCGCCCCAAAATCGATCAAAACTTAAAATACCATAAAAGTAACCGGTTCACATCCGCGGGGGGGGGGGGGGGTTATATTGGGGCAGCTTCTGTTCCAAAGCGAGATGTCAGAGTTGTTTCACTGGCTCGTCCGAGTGACTTAAAAATATTATTATTATTATTATTTTATTTTCAGATCTTGCATTACAATTTTCCTTACATTTTTGGAAATTATACCAATTACCGCAACCAATTTTAGGTAACTGGTTTGTAATAAAAAGAAAACAAAACAAAAACATAAATATGCAAAATAAATAGCCAGTTCTCCAATATCAACCAATTACTCCGGTGCCACTGCAGCAGTGTGTGATTCGCTGTATCACTACTTCCAATAAAATCATAATACTAGTAATAAAATTAACATTTTGACATAAACTAAAATAAGAATACAATTTTACAAGGTAAAGACAAAAATACAGATGAGGTGCAACGCATATATGAGAAGAAGACCAAGCTCAGAAACCTCCTCAACCCCACAAAAACATAAACAAAGATATCCGTTCCGTTCCTCCTCATCATTCGTACACTCCAAGTAAATCTTCAATGACACTAAACGTAAACGGCCAATCTTTCACTTTCCTCAAAAAATTATACAATTTACTAATTTGCTTCAGCTGATGCGAAAGTTGGTTAAATACTTTGGGACCAACAAAACAGAAAAGGACTTCGGAACCAGGTCTTATTAGTTTTCAAATCAGAGCCACGGTGGCCGTGGTTGTTAAAGCGTCATTGCTTTATCAATCGTCATGGCAACCATCAATGGAAAGGTTCCGGGTTCAATTCCCATTGACCCCGAATAATTTTCTAAATGGTTTCTTAACAGACATCGTTGGCTGTGGTTCGGATTCCACGTAAAACTGTAGGTCCCGTCTTCATTAGCCTTAAGTGCAAAACAGTAGGACGTTAAAAAAAAAAAAAAAAAGTTTTCAAATCAAAGTGTGTACCAAATTTGGACCGGAACGGATGTAAAATGGGGCCGTTAGATGCGAACACAGATATATACATGTATATAAATTTTAATGACACCCTAAACAGAGACACACACCCCCACACAAATATATAATTGTTAATGATCCCCACTACGTGTTCTGAGGACCATGATCGGTGCACACTGACCACTCCCGACCTCAAGTCTTACCATAAGAATCACTGCGATAGCGTCTTTCTTATGGAAAATCGTTAAAAATACGAAATATTTACCAGTTAAGTTTAATTATAATTAAAAAATTCCAACGGAGTAAACGTATATAACTTATTTAACGGGAAAGAGATCAAATACACGGCGCAAAGCCTAAACCCTGTCGGTAGGTCCTTATTACGTCCTCTGTAAAGGGGTTTTACTAAGCGACAAAAGTCGAAGCGGTTGTTTCTACAAATCCGGCGATTGTAACCCGTCAACTGCACCGACCGTAGACCCACTCGTCGGATAACACTATAAATAGTCATTATGATGTCACCTGTGCCCATTGTGAGAAGTGAGAACAATAAGTGAGAGTATCAGCAGTCGAACAATGAGTGCCAGATACAGAAAGTGAGTCCCCCGACTGTCGGGCCGCCCTTCCGGCCCTGTGGGCGCTTCCGTAGGTCGAAACATTTACGCAACACAAGGTCACTTGATATATATACTTACAAATTGTGTCAGACGATAAACTTCTGTGCTTGTTGACAGTAGGCTCGTGTTATGCAATGTGAATTACGTCCAGTGCAACGATAAGGAAGACAATACACATGTCTGAAGGTTCTTGAGGGAAATAAATAATTCGATCACGCAGCTGATCCGCTGACGTGAGTTTAGCGAATTTACAAAACTAAATTTTTGTTTTACGGTTTCAACCAAAAACTTGGGGGTATACTCACGAAGGCGCTGAATAGATGTCTTTTTCAACCTTGCGGCCTCGGGTTGTTGACTGCTTCCCTTCGTTCACAGATCACAAACTGTGCCGTCTGCCTCGGACCAGAAGATGCTTTCACGGCAAAATCCCCACATGGATTTGAACCGGATACTTTAATGGTATTTCACGTTTAGATCGATTTCGGGGGAACCAAGCGAGCTATAAGGTCGTGTATGAAAACAAATTGTGCAGCCTAATAATTAAAATTAAACATTTTTGTAGATAAAACCCCCAAAATCTATAACGTCAGCACGAAAAAGATAAAAAACGTGTTCCCTCCTGTCAAAATACGTGCTTCCGGTTGTTAAATATGTTTTGCTAACGAACTCGTCGGCGCGACATGGACTACCAACGCTTGTACCAAAACGGACTTTAGGCTCGGCTTACTACATTCAAAACGGCGAAGTTGGGTACCAATTTCAATGTTAAATAACCAAAACATACCTTCACTATTAAGCATATTTTTGTGTTTTGTCAAAAAACGAAAGCTGTATTTTTTTCTTAAAGTATGTGTTGTTTTTGTCAAAAAAACGAAAGCTGTATTTTTTTTTTCTTAAAGTAAAATAGATTGTGGGTGTTGATTGCTAAGGTTTTTTGCAATATCTCTTTTTGCAAATGAGTAAAAAATGAATTAAGTTTACTATTTTTACTATTTAGGCCTAAATCATACGTTTATGAAAAAAACAATAACACGGTTTTTCGAAATGTATTCGGCAATCAACATCCGCATATGACAGTATTTCAAAATGAAACCAAATTTTTTAATTTATTCCACGAATTGACGGAAAAAAAAACTTATTCTGCAGCATTGCTCTTATGGGAATCAGATTCAATATGGCCGACAGGGTAGCGGCCGCTAGAGTGAGAACACATCTATCTATACATAATTAATTTGCTAGGGGTTATTTTGTGAGTAGAACTCCTCCTAGAGTTTTTAACCGATTTTGATGTTTTTGGTGTCATTTTACAGAGCTCACTCTGAAGTTGTGCTTCCCTTAAAATGAGCTCAATGTATGTTAAGGGCTTCGCCCCAGTGGCCCTCAAAGTTGCCATGTTAATCTTATGGAAGGTCTTTTCTTAAGGAAGAAGAAGAAAGATTTCTTTTGATTTTATCAGGGGCACAAAAAACAGCTGTTCGTATGAAAAGCTTAAAACAGCTGATTTTGATCAACAGCTGATTTTGATCAACAACTGATTTGGATCAAAAACTGAATATAATTTTAGGTTAGGTAAATCAAGCAATAGCGAAGCATTGCCCGGACGGTCCACTAGTATATATAAAATATATATCTATATACACACAAAATATATATAAAATTTGTAATGACACGCAAAACGTGTTCTGGGGACAACGATCAGTGCTCATTTACTACTTCCGACCTTAGGTCTCAACATAAGAGTCACTGCAATAGTTCCTAATAAAATCGCTAGTAAGAATAGTATTTTATAATCAAACATAAACAAATATTGGCAACCAACATTCTAAACCAATGTTTCTCCATACATTAACAGTCCAAAGCAAAATGAAATCTCATTGAACAGTTTTTTTTACTGAAAGAAGTTCTATACCGGGTGTTCGGAAAGTCTGGAGACGGTTTAATATTTCGTATATATGGAAAATTTAAAGGTAGATGTGACTGAGGAACCTACTCTATGTAAAAATACTATTTTATTAAGATTTCAAAAAATTTATCCGCATCTTGTATCCGCCATTTTGAATGTAACTTTGTTTTTTTTTTTTAAATGAGAAGGTGGTCATATGATATATCATTTCGATGTAGAATTTTGAGAGAAAACCAACAGTAAAGTTTGCACATCCATATCTTAACCGATTAAAAATGGCGGGGAAAAAACAACGAAATCGTGTTTTCCGAATTTGCCCCATTTTGCTGTACTATTATTTTTTTAATATTTATTATTATTATTTTTGGATTCAGAATTAAATAAACTACACTATTTAGAATTAGAGGAAATAAGTTATTCAAACCATATTTATTTGAAAATAAACATATTTTAACATAAGTATGCTTCATTATATCTAACCTTCGATTTATCGGGTAACAAATCTTCACCAATTTGCTCAGCTTTCCTCATCAACGAAGCAGGAATGTTTAATTTACTTGTTTTAATGTTTAAAGTAAATAATAAAACTACAAAACGAATCACGAAAACTACTTGGGCTAGAGTAAATTCAACGGTAACATTACACAGTAAAGTTAAAAACTAACCAACATACAAAACAGCAACAACATTAATACAATATAATAATCATCTGTTTTCACGGGTATATTTACCACTTGCAGCGTATTAATGTATCGATTGAGTTTGTTTGAATGCACAACTGTTTTGTTTTTGCGGCCCTAGGGCTTAGTAAAATTTTGCAGTCCAGCAAATCATAACTTTCGGCCCGAATATTATGTTCGCAAAACAGCTGATTACAATTTAGTATGGTGAAAAGTATTTTTTATGTTATTACTGTGATAATTACTTTTTGTTTTGCATAAGAATTTATAATTTGTATGCATTATATTTTGAACTGTCGATAGTCGTTTATTTTATTGTTAAGAGTATACAACAAGTTAGTGTATCAAAAGGGTCGAATAAATACATTTTCATATCGAATAAAACTTGATTCCAGAATCTCACAACTAATAGTCTACTCTCTGTTTGAAGTTATTGTTAGTTAATGATGGATGTTGAATTTTATTATAATTACTTGTACGGACATTTGCCATCATTTGTGTGTTAAATTATCAAACACGACGTTTCGGGAATACAAATCTATTCCCGTTCTCAAGTGACTAAAACTAACGGTACATAAACCCAGGTACAACCCTATCAGCCCAACAAGCAGTGAAGTAAGGCCATTATGGCTCCCATTATTAAAAAAAGAACTAAAATTTGATTATAATAACCATATTAATAATAAAACAGTAATGTTACCGACTAATAAAAATGCTGAACTTTTACCAGTAGAATCACCACGTGGTGTTATAACCTATTCCCGTGCGAAACAGTTGAACTATAATGAAACAATAGGTACTACCCCTTCCAGTTTGCCACGCCTTAATACTCTGGCCAGTTGTCAGTCTCACTCCAACTTGTCAACTAGACGCTTGCCATCAATTGCGTGTGCTTAATGTTTGTATTGTGTTTTGTCTGTGGTTGGTGTGTTTGACTTCTCAGTCTTAGCTCTGAGATGCATCACGTAGATATTTAAGATTAGTAGTAATTTTGTAGTTTTACTTTGTTCACTCTTACATAGGCCTAGTTCCCTGGGTTTATGTACCGTTAGTTTTAGTCACTTGAGAACGGGAATTGATTTGTATTCCCGAAAAGTCGTGTTTGATAATTTAACACATAAATGATGGCAAATATCCGAACAAGTAATTATAATAATAGTCTACGTTCATTAATTCAAACGCGTTTCAACGATAAAGTCGCCAACTTCAGTGATGCACAAGCTACAATGATACTACAACTAACCTAACAGTATTTCAACGCTTTAGGCTTAAAATAAGCTTTAACATGATGTTTGAATTATTAGATTTTATGAAGATATGGCGTTGCCACAAAACATTATTTTAGAAAATTCTTTCGCAATCACCTGATCGATCCAATCCCGGTTCTGTTTAACTTGCAACTTAATTGTTTACAACTTATAGTTTTGTTTAAATACGATGCGTTAACATACTGTTAGGTTAGTTATACTTTGATTATTGCAGATCGTGCCTCACTGAAGATGGCGACTTTGTCCTTGAAACGCGTTTGAGTTAATAAACGTATTCGTTGTGAGATTCAGTGTCCAAGTTTCGTTCTGTCAAGTTATCTCCTTACTAGTCAAGTTCAATATTTATTTACATATTCATATATTCAGAATTGCATAGTTCAATCAAATACCGTGTTGGCACCAGAGTGTCACATATCGATCATCGCTCCTGCCAACCACTACGTCTATATTCACTTTCTAACGTTTCGATAAAATCTAATAGTATTTTAACGACGTTATTCGCGACGCTTGACTTGTTCACGGGCAACTTGCCACTATCTTTCTGCAGTTTCTACCCATAAAAAAGTAATGAATTCAATGAACTCCTGCTTTTACGAACACAGCTAATTTATCTGTACACATGAATATGTCGCATACTAACACACAGTAGAAAAGTCTGTGTGAATACGTGTAACCGATCTCGAAACGCAAAAGCTTCGTAATGAAATTATTATCATCTACCCGGGTCAGTCTGCGTCAAACATTTTTTCTTCGCCATCTCAGATTTTTATGTAATTTTGTGAAGAGGTAGTTTTTATATAGACTAAGAAAATATAAAATTGTTTCAAAATATTTCAACAGGTTCGTTATTTGCAGCTATGTAAAGTTTTCAAAATAACACCCAAAAATTTCGGTACAAGACATTTTCTAATTGCGGCGTGGCTCTCCTAGTTGAGCAATAGCGCTTGGAGAGGGGTAATTTAAAGCATGTTTCAGTGGCTTTCATTTGATATAAATCACAATATAGGTTGAACATTTTGGATTTTTTTAATTCAAAAATTCAATTTTGAATTTCTCAAAAAGCACATTTCTGAAAATTAAAAAAAAATGTCATATGTATTAGATTGTACTATGTTCACCCAGTACAAACATAATTCATGGATTCATCATTAAAAATATTTTTTTTAATTTGGTGTTTTGTGACATTATAAAAAAATCAAAAGTGTTCAAGTAGGCTACTGATTTCAAAAAAGCTGGCTTGATACTGTTATTAAATTGTTTTTGGATGTTATAATTAAAGATTTAAAAGTTTTGGTGCTAGCAGTTGCTCTGAATTTGATCTTTTAAACTGTGCATGTCTGCAGCCTACACTATACTAGCTCAGTGTGAGGCAGTGTCAGGCCTTGGCTATGATAGAAGCGGCTAGCGGCATGAGCGAAGCTAGAAAATTGTCTAACCGAATGGGTTTCATTGTTAAACTCGGGTAAGTGGATACGATACCAACATGTGTCACGGGTTAAAAGGCGAAATTGGGTAGTTTTAATATTTATATTAAAATCCGGCAGTAAGAAAATTTAACAGCAAGAAAATCCGACGGTAAATAAAAAAGTTGTTAATTTTTGAGGTATGGTCTACAATCGGAATTTTACATTTTGTCCAATTGTTTATTTATTGTTTAACCCTCGAACATATTGTCATTTAAACACATATATAATATAATGCATTTTAGTAAAATATAGGCCTATACTGTTATACATTTTCGGGTTCAGAAAAGTATAGAAAACATTTCTGTGTAGTTGAATTTGGATTAACATTTACCACAAAAAATTGCTTTACAAATGAAAAGAAAAATAATTTGGTTAATGAAAATGTAAAAAGTTGGCCATTTGGGAAAATACCAAACAAATGTGTATAATAAATTCAACATAATATACAAAATGTAGAAAAAGTAGTTGTCTACCAGAAACAATAAAAACAAATTGCATTTTTTTAAACTCGTTTTTGGGAGAAAAAATAGTTAACTTTGGGAAATTTGCAAACATCGACCTTTATGAAAAACATTTATTAGAACTAAGAGAATATGAATATTATTGATAGAAAAAATGTAGTTAAAGCAATATTCGTTAAAAAATGAATTCAATGAACTGCTGCTTTTACAAACACAGCTAATTTAGCTGTACACATATATTATATGTCTTATACTAACACACAGTAGATAAGTCTGTGTGAATATTAGTACCCAATCTCGAAACGCAAACGCTTTGTAACCTGAATTGATGAAATTATTATCTACATGTGTTATTTGTAACCAACCTCGAAACGCAAAAGCTTCGTAATCTGAATTGATGATATTATTATCTACATGTGTTACAAGTGTGATGAGGATTTCAAAAGTAACATAGGCTAAGTTTTTTTTACTTAAACATAATGTACGTACAGTTTTCTGTTACTATACCACGAATCGTTT